>JABUQX010062459.1:35000-62486 GCA_015478945.1 Trachelipus rathkii | reverse complement strand
CGTAACATGAACTAAGAAATAATGTACAAAGACAAAACTTAACACAACTTACACACGAATAAACTGTAACATTAACAAAGTTCAAAACTTAACACCAGTAAAGTAACTAGCCTTGTATGCAAAAACGTAACCTATTAACACTTTTTCCAAGCATATTTTTAACATATTAACGTAATCGTACACTGACACAGTAACATTTAAACTAAAATTTTATCACAACACTAGTTAATTATCATACTGATCAACGAATTAACTAACGTAATAAAGTTTTCACATAATAAAGCTTACTAGATCATCTGAAACTATGATATAACCACCAACCACAAATCTAACACTCTTAAACACGAATAAACTGCTAACATGCAATTCCACACTTAACACCAGTAAAGTAACGAACGGGTATGCCAAAACGTAACCTATTATTACTTTCCAGCATATTTTAAACCATATACGTTAATCTTACAATGACACAGTAACATTAACTAAAATTTACACAACACTAGTTAAGTATCATACTGATCAACGTAATAAGGTTTCCATAATAAGCTTTCCACATCAATAAAGCTAACATGGCGTAACATGAACTAAGAAAATAATGTACAAAACAAACCTAACACACTTTACACACGAATAAACTGCTAAACAATGGCAAAGTTCCCACACTAAACCAGTAAAGAACTAGGCCTTGTATGGCAAAACGTAACCTAGTATTACTTTTCCAGCATATTTTTAACATATAACTTAATCTACACGTAAGAAAAAACCAACAAGAGTAAAACAAATTTTAAAACTAAAAATTTATCACATGAACACAGAATTATCATACTGATCAACGGATATACTCTAGCATAATTAAGTTTTCAATCAATAAAGCTAACATGCGTAACATAACTAAGAAAATAATGTACAAAGACACCCTAAACACACTCCTAACAGAATAAACGGGCAACGTAACCAAAGTCTTCACACTTAAACAACCGTAAAGAACTAACATTAACATCCAAAACGTAACTTATTCACACTTATCAAAGCATGTCCTAACGATAACAATGTTAATTTTACATTAACTGGGTAATATTTAACAAAAAATTACCATAACCCTAGGTTAATTATCATACAGACCAGGGAAAGTATGAAAACGTAACAAAGTTTTCACATTATAAAGCCAACATAACATTGCTAGAAATTGAAATAAATATACAATGACAAAACCTACAATTTAAGCAAAATAAACCTGCTGACATTAACAATGGTTCAAACTTATCATCAGTAAAAAGTAACTAACAAGCTTCACAAAAACAACCCATTCACAACTTTATCAAAGTCATATCATCAAACATGACAATGAGTCAATTTAATTAACATAGTAAATATTAACAAAAAAATTCACCATAACCTTACCTAACTATATAATACCTAACAGGTAAAGACAAACAACGTAAAGTTTTCCCTCGTAAAGCTAAACTATGAACATAACATAGTTAACACACAACAACCAGATGAATAAAACAGTATCATATAACACTTAGTCAATAAAAGCGAACATACGTAAATTTACATAACATAGTAATATTACCAAAAATTTATCATAAACCTTAACCTAACCATCATAATACTTAACGAGTAAGACGAACAAAGTAATTTTAGCTTATCTCTTTTAACTCCGCCCCCCTTCAAAAATACCAACTCTAAACATGAAAAATGTAGCAGTCGCCATTCGGATTAAGTATGCAATATCTTTATATTTGACCCTCTGCAGGAATACAAGCAAGGTAGCAGTCGCCATTCGGTTACGATTAAATATAAATGACACATCGTATATATATCTATAATCTCTCTTTATATATATCTATATCTATTATATAGATGTGGGGAGATATCATCGTATCAGCACTGCGAAAACTATCCAACTAAGAAAATAGTGTATTATATATCTATCTCTATATATATATGAGATTCTTTCTTTCGAACCAATCAGAAGAAGTAAACAAGTAATACGACTTACGATATCAACGTACCATATCAGTTCAAAAGAGGTATATATTCTCGTTAGACAACAACATCACAACAATAAACATAGTACAAATATAAGTTCTTTATATACTAACCAGAGCGATATATTATTCAACGTAACATGTTTTCACTATTAATAGAGACTAACATAGCATTCACAGAACTAAGGTAATGATAATGACAATACACAACCAATACACCTTACGCACGAATAAACTACTAACATTAATAAAGTTCTACACAGCGTACAAAACGTAACAATTTCCACCACTTTTTTCCGCAATTCTAATCATATCAATTTAATACATTAATTTATCTAATTGATTTACGTCAGCATTTCGAGTATCAATCTTTATAAACATAGCACCCAAAAATGAGTCTCTTAGTATACTAACCTTCGAAGATATATCTAACACAACAAGTTTTCACATTAATAAAGCTAACATACATCATATTAAACTAAGAAAATAATGTACAACGACGAATCAACACACTTATAGCACGAATAAAACTGTTAATCATAACAAGTTCCACACTAACACCGTAAAGTATGACTTAACATTCGTACAAAAAGTAACTATTCATAGCTTTTCCATAGCATATCTCTAACATGTTAACGTTAAGATTTTATCATTGACACAGTAATATTTAACAAATTTATTCTTAAAACTTTTTGTCTAATTATCGAACAGACCAACGAATAACCTGTAAACATAACAAAGTTTATCCCAAACATAACACAAAAAATAGTTCTTATATACTAACCACGAATATAAGCTAACGTAAAACAACATTGTTTTTACATAATAAAGCAAACAATAACATAACCTGAACTAAGGATATAATGTACAACGACAAACTAACACACCATACTACGAATAAACTACTAACATTAACAAACTTCCGCACTAACACTACCTAACACTTAACACATCGTCTACAAAACGTAAACCATTCACACTTTTCAAGCATATCTCTACATATCAATGTTAATTTTACGACTTAACATCGTAATATTTAACAAAGTTTAGCATAAACCTGTCTAATCATCATACTGACAAAGAATATAATGCTTAACCAACAAAGTTTAAGCATCAATAAAGCTAACATATCATACCGCAACTAAGAATATAATGTACAAATGCAAACCTAACATACCTCGCGTATGAAATTAATCAGCTAACATCCTGAAAATTCCCAACTTATCAAGGTAAAGTAGCTAACAGGTCATACACAATACTCGATGTGTTCCCACTTTTCGCATAATCAGCAACAGGTAAAACGTAATCTATCAAAATCCCTTAACAAAGTGACCAATCTATCAGAGATACCAACATTGCTTATGAATTGACATATCTTCATCAAAGTGTCAATTCGGTCGATATAAACATCATTGACCATGAATAATCGTCAAACATTTAGCAAAATTTCTAGGCAAAACCTAACATTATCTCACAAAAACTAACTAGGCCTACGTTTCTAACACATCATCGCAAGTTAACACAGAGTAATATCTTACAAAAAACTCATCGTTTCTCTAACAAATCAGTGTTATTTTCACATGGTCACTAGTAATTATTAACATACACTACCTAACTTAACGAATAAAACAGTTTCATTAAACAAGAAGATCTAAAGCAACAAATTTACTTCCAAGAGAAAACCCAGGATGCGCACCTGAAAGGTGTGAATCCGCGAGGGGGATCACCGAAAGGGTGTAAGCGGCTATAGGCCTCAAGCCCTTCGGGCTAGCGCCTTACCCCTCCTTCGGAGCTACTTTACCTCTTGTTAGTTACTTTTACTGATGATAAGTTTGAGACCATTGTAATGTCAGCAGTTATTCTTGCTAACAGTGTCAGCGTTCATTGGTATAATATTCTTATTCTAGCTATGATTGCTTTATTAATGTGAAAAACTTGTTACGTTAGCATACTTCGCTGCTCTGTATGATAATTACACTAGGTTATGTAAATTTTTGTTAGAATATTACCATTTAATGTAAAATAACATTTTAGTAAACATGCCTGATCAAGTGAATAAGTTAGTTTTGTCGAGTTATGTTAGTTCTTACTGCTTGTTAAGCTGAAACTTGTTAACGTTGCCCGTATTTCCTGTTTAAGATGTGTTAGGTTTTCTGTGGTACATATTTTCTTATTCATGTTACGCCACTGTAGCTTATTGATGTGGGAAACCGTATTATGCTAGAGTATATTCGTTGATCAGTTATGATAATTGGCAAGGTTATGATAAATTTGTTAATTTACTGTGTTAGCTGTTAAGATAACGTTAATATGTTAAAAAACAGTTAAAAAAAATAATAATAGGTTACGTTTGCATACAAGGCTAGTTACTTCTGTCTGTTAAAGTGTGGAACTTTGCCATTGTTAGCAGTTTATTCGAGTGTAAGCTGTGTTAGGTTTGTCTGTTGTACATTATTTCTAGTTCATGTTACGCCCATGTTAGTTTATTGATGCGGAAACTTTGTTACGTTAAGTATATTCGTTGATCAGTATTGTAATTAACCAATGTTGTGCTAAATTTTAGTTAAATGTACTGTGTTAGTGTAAGATTAACTAATATGTTAAAAATATGCTGAAAAAGTAATAATAGGTTACGTTTTAGCATCAAGGCTATTACTTTACTTGTGTATAATGTGGAACTTTCCAATGAAGCAGATATTCGTGTTTAGATGTGTTGGGTTTGTCGTTGTGGTTATATTTCATATTCAATGATTGCTAAGTAACTTATTAAGTGAAAACCTTATTATGTATAGTATATTCGTTTATCAGTCATTATAACTTAAGCTAGCTTGTGATTAATTTTAGAAATTTACTGTGTAGGTAATTTGGAACGTTAATATGTTAAAAAAAGCTGGAAAAAAATAATAATAGTTCACGTTTGCATACCAAGCAACTTTACTGTGTTAAGTGTTTAACTGCCAATCGTTAACAGTTATTCGTGTGTAAATGTGTAGTTTGTATATGTATGCCTCTGTGTGTGTAAATGTTACCTATTTACTTATAAGTGAAAAAACTTATCAATTTAGAGTAATATATTCGTGATCAGTATGATAATTAACCATGTTCCGGTGATTTTAGTAAATGTTACTTCGTTAGTTTAAGATTAACAGTAATATGTATGAGATAGCTTGAAAAAGTAAAGAATAGAGTTACGTTTTATGATTGTTAGATTATTACTGATGTAAGTGTGGAACTTTTTAAGTTAGACCATTATCTTGTTAAGATGTGTGGTTTTCGTTGTGGTTATATCATAGTTCAGATATGCTAAGTAAGCTTAATTAATTTTTTGTGAAAACAAATCATTTAGATCTTTTTAATCTTTATATAAAAACTATTTATGTATTTATCCAAAATGATACTCAAATGTGACTGAAACAATAATCAATAGATCAATAATCACAACTGGGCCAGGAGGATGCGGATGGGTTGAAGTGGTTTGATTACATTTACTGCTTAGGTATGTAAAAACCGTAAATATTGTTAATTATAAAACATAAAAAGAGTGAGCAATTTTATTATTTATTTAATATTATTAATTGTATTTTTTTTATTTTTATATCTGAAAAATTCATCCAGATTTCTACAGACTATTGACCTAGTATAAAGACACCACATTGTTGTTATAGACAAAATGAACAACAAATACTACCCCGGGCTTCCAGCACCGGAGCCGGGTACGACTTCCGACTCCTCTGACTCCGAATCCTTCATCATTCTTTCTTCCTCCTCCCTTCCTCCTCCTTCCTTCCTTTCTCTTTCTCTTCCTTTCTTCTTCTTCTTCCTCGTTTTTGCATTCCTTTCTATCTTCTTTCTTTTTTCAAATGTGGACCCCCCTCCGGGGGTTCCTTGGACTCCGAAGCAAAATCCTTTTCCATCTCGTCTCGACTACCGACTACCTCTACCCTGTTCCAATCAAATCTCTCATCAATTTAATTTTTAGAGGCCAGCGTCCCCGACGCACGAAGACGTAATCTCGTCTCCGACTGAGATTACGTCGTCATATAGCTCACATCCAATTTCACTCCCGATACGGTTAAGTCGTAACATGGGTTCTTCAGACAAATTTACCTGGCGCTAAGGGGGCTGCACCCCCTTAAGGTAACCTAGCACCAAAACTCGCCGTATCATGTTCTATCACAACAATAATATTATTCCAAGTTTGAATAAAGCGATACCTCTATTCTCCTAGGCTAACAGGGGCGTTGTGTGTTATGTTAGCGCACGCGCAAGCGCACTGCGCGTAATAAAAATAATACGAAACATGAAAAATCCTTACCTTATTCAAAAAAACGTTTCCTTATCAGCTACCATGATGAAGTACACGCTACAGCCTGTATCCAAAATGGTCTCTGAATTACATCACTTCAAACGAATTAATCGATGTTAATTATATTAATTATTTCTTCGAATATTTGTTCATGTAAAAAGTCAACCCAAGCACGTAGAAAGACGATTGAAACATCATAAGGGAATCGATCACATTAAAAGGCGATTGATCATCAAAATGGATCTACCATCATTTAAAAACCATCTATGAACCAAAAAAGCCCCCTTGGGAGCATATACCTCCAAAAACGGCCTTCCAGACCTTAAATTCGTCTTGGCGACCCTCGATATCCCTTACTTTGACGTATCAACTTGAAAAACCAAACCTGGAATCTGCTTGTGCAACATTTGCAACATCCGTTGCAACTTCCGGATGTCATTCTGGCTGTCAGTTTACCACCCCTTACATATAATTATATATATATATATATATATATATATATATATATATATATATATATAATTTATAAATATATTATTATATATATAATATATATTATAGATAATATAAATATATATATAAAATTTAATATGTAATCGTGTAATTTTTAAAGTTGCTTTTTGTATCTGAAATTTAAAATGTTGACGTTCATTACTATAATTGCAGCTACAGAGACTGTAATGACTCAAAGTTGCCCTCGGATTTTTGGAAATTATAATACAGATATTTCACAAGATCCGCCAGGTTAAAAGAATGACGATTTTTTTTCCACGAGTCTTGAGAGACCCATCTCTGCTTTTCATCCCTTCAAATTGTTTGCAGGAACGATACAGTTTTTGGAGAGACGTTTTTAGGATTTTAGTGTTTCAAAATTGTAGGACTAGTAGTCGTACTTTTTTGACTTTAAAAAGAAATTTTTTCTGTTTCAGCGAGGGGCAGTCCGTCGGGGTACGCGTCCTCATAATACACATAAAGAATCCTCCTTCAAGAATAACCAATGTCTTCAAGCTCCATAAATATTATAATAATAATTTAATAATTTCATTCTCTGCCGTACTAAAAGTTTCCTTCTTCATAAAGATATGGAATATTCTTTCTGGTTCCACTTCCCGTTTATTATTTTTTTTTTTTACATGTTGCCAAAAAATGTTTTGAAGCTAATCCCACTTTAAAAGCCTAAAATTGTAATTTCTTCTAAAGATGTGATTTATGATTTCTCTGAACTCGGAAATGACATACGGTTCTGAAGGTTTTCATCTTGTCATTCCTATGGTTCTCAAAACATGCACTTCATAAGAACCTGCAACCTACCTTTTTTAAGAAGCTGTTCCGTTTCTTCCTATTAACTATGACCTTTTCTTCCATGAACTTATTTAGCCCATCTCATCTTAAAACCCTATTGAAATAGACTCTTTTTCTTTCCGTAGATTTAGAACCTATCCTTAACAGGAAGATTTCAAAACACCTTAATTCATCTATAATAAATATTATTTCTAATTGCTAGGGTGATTTTCCTTTGGAACGATCGAATGATGATCTTCTTTTACTTCTCTCTGAGCCTTCATCCTCAACTCTTTGACATTTCAGTAAATGTTTTGCTATGACTTTAGACATTAAAATCTTTCGAGAGAGTCTATCTCGAAGCTTAGATTCCTAAACTTTCTTCTTTTAATTGTCCTTCTCTAATCTCTCAACAATCTTCTCTTTTTTTTCCTCCTTTTAAATATATAAATAATGATGTTGCTCAAGTTTCTGTTCTTTCTTTCAACATTTACTGCTCTCTTTCTTTTTACTTCTTTCTTTCTAATTGTTACTTTATTATATATCCATTCCTTTGGCTATGACCCCACCCCTCCTTACTTTTCCATCTTAAAAATCATACAACTCAACCGTAAATAGATCATGCTATGAAAATAGTTTTGGAGCAACTAACCTCCCATCGTTATCGTATTTCTAATTGAAACAGCTAAAACCTGTTTGTTTTCAATCCCTCAAAATTTCAATTGCTTCATCTATCTTACTTGACATAATCCTACACACAACCATGGTGCATCTTCAAAAACGAACAACTCAAATCTCACCCTGTCACTAATATTGTCATTTTCATACTTGTAATCTGTTTTGAAAGAGTCACATTCTTTCTCTCAATTAAAAATGTTTTACTAGGATTGGTGGATGTTCTTTTGTAGAGCATATTTGCTCCACTCAGTTGCTTGCCCTGTTTAGGGGTATCGCTCATTCTTGTATGAGGAAAGCGGCACACACTTAAGATGGCTTCGTACACAGTTTTTGAAAAGATAGAGATTCTAAGGCTTTTATTTTCATCGTCTTTCAATCTCTCTGACTTTCTCCCATCTCTCTTTCCAGCTTTCGAACTGTTGCATTATTCTACTTATACTATTGTAATTACAGGTATCAGTGCTCTTGCTAACTCTCTAAACGCAAATCTAGTGTGACACGTCTATCCACACAGTTTTTATTTTCTCCGTCCAGCCCTCTGATCTCAGGTTTTGCCATTATGCTCAGTGATTCATGTTCTTGGTTGCTAAGGTCTTGAACACTCTTATTTCTGCTAATTTAACATTTTCTTTGACTAACACGCTTTCAAACGTCATGTTTCATGACATATTGACCTTTAATTTGACCTTCAAATTGGTCCTTTTCAACTCTGGTAGGTTTCATGTAAATCTCTTTTGGAGGAGGAGTAAATAAAGGCAATTCTTGGATACCACACCACCAGTCATCTCCGAGGGTATACGAATGCTCACCATCAGAATCTCTTAAATGTTGGGAGAAATCAAGGAAAGAAAATTCATTGCCTTTTTGGGAAACCTTATATTTGAACCTCATTCAAGAAACCAGTTTGGCAGTTAAGTGCATTAATTCCTACCAGCCAAAGTTTCTGACCACTTTCATCTAACATAAGTAAATGAAATGATGGACCTAATTTGATGACACATTGTGAATTGATCAAGCAACGCCTCAATTGCGAATAGTTGCACTATTGCATCTTTAATGAAAGACGGCTTTATCAGATGTATACGAACTGGTAATCTATCAAATATTTTCATAACTCACTATTATAAATATAATTAATAGTATCAATTATTATCCATCAAGGTAAATAAGAATTCATTATAGTTTTAACATTTTTGAAATAAACTACAGGAGCGTACCGCAAAATTTTTTTTTTTTTATTTTTTTTTGGGGTGAAAATATATAAAAAGTATATTCCCACATTACACCTATTTATTTCTTTAAAACTACGATACAGACGGTCTTCATTTATGATAAATTAAAGTATATAAATGACACCTCTTTATTTTATTTTACTTCTTATTATTTTATGTTTATAACTTAGATACATACTCCAATAATATAAAATAATAATTTAGATACCCAAGTTTATTCTTACGTTTATCAAAAGAAAAAATTGGAAATTTAAGAATCTAACAAGAAAAATTTTGAATCTAAATTAGGAAATTTTAAAATAATGTTAGCAATCTATTGTGCATAACAGTTTTTCCTAGAAGGTGACTCTTTGTTGCTCTTTAAAATCATATTTAACCACCATTAAAATACATATGACATTTAAAACACTCAAAGGAATAAAGCATAACATAAAACGCCATAAAACACAAAAAAAAAACATTATTGTTAATACTCCTTTGGATTTAAGTTTTTTAAAAAAAAAAACAATGTTTTTGGTTTATTTTTTTAAAAAAAAAACATTTTGGTTTATACCACCCATTACACTATATATATAATATAATTATAGTAAATATTATTTTTAAACATTATTATATTATATATATATTATTATATATTATATTTAATTTATAATTTTATATCTATTTATTTAATATATATTATATTATAATCTATGTTATTATTATATAATATATAATAATAATAAACTATATACTCATCTAAAAAAAAAAATTATAGAGATATATATTACCTTTTTATCCTAATTGTACAAACCGTTTAAATGCTTCCCCCACATCTTCCAGGAAGGATACAAAGATCCATGTCAGCTTGGGTGGAACCCCAAGAACTCTTCTGTAATTTACCTCTATCTTATCTTCCGACACACCTCAATCTTTTCTTCCCTCATACCCAGCATTCTTCTGCATCGAACAGCAGTTGCAATATCCGTGTATTCCTCAATTGGATGTCCTTCTTCCACTGAGCTTTCTCACATCATTATTACCAACTATTCTCTACATTCTAGGTTCGGAATCAACATTCACCATAACTTATAAGAGTCACGTATATCCCTCGGTTCTATTTCCCCATCTCTTTTTGTCCATTATGGAAACGCTTCCTTTCTTGCAATCCCTCTCCAAGAGTGGTTCCCACCACCACAAGAAAACAGAACATTATCAATACTTATAGCGGGTGCATCCATGTATTATTCAATAAAGAGGGTCCTTTTCAACGGTCTCCCAACCCTCTTCTCTTAAACCTTATTTTTGTAAACGTTCCGTTTCTTCTGTCGTGTCTCTTCTATCTTTTCCATTTTTAAGGCTCTCAATTAGCGTAATAAATAACGTAACATCTTCGCCGCACTTTAATTCTATAACTTATTCTAATCCCAAAATCTTAGTTATTTTTGCTATATCTAGCCATTGTCTCTGGCTCCATATGTAAATTCGTGTATACACCCACACCTTCAGACAAACCATTTTCACCTGCTACTCTCATTGTCTATTCTTCCAGTTATGGGATGCCCATATTCATGCTCAATATTGCTTTGTGCTCTAAAAATTTCCCCGTCCCATAACATTGAGAGCTATTTCTAACAACCTAAATCTTGTTGATTTACGAATCTCTATCATTTCCTCACTCTCCTAATTCCAATAAAATATACACCCCCACCTCTAAAATTTTCAACAACATCAAATATTTTTTTTACAGGTTATAAACATCACCTAATCCGTCCTTTTATCATCACAGTCTGGGCCCCGTCACCTTCTATTAAAACCTCGGGTCCAAATACCTCTCTTCTCCCCTCCTTCTTCTCTTATTTCTCTTCAACTGAGAAGGCCATTACGAGGACAGAAACAATGAATCTACCGTATTCTTTTCTGCTATTTTAATATAGGTCAAGTCCGGCCCTCTCAGTATTCGGTAGATTAGTAAAAAAGTAATTACCAGATAACACGGGCAAAAATAGTATCTCTCATCAACCATGATCTCAAACCTCCTTCTGCGCTCTTCAAGGGGTTGGACTGTAAATGGAGGGTTGTATTAAAACTTCGAAGGTCATGAAGTTAATTTATTTCGCATATGCCAAAATTATTCACACGCTGTCCCAAATCATCCGCCATTCCTCTATAATCATTCTCTTACTTTCTTTATCACTAATATCGATGGTACTGATATGATGCAAACAAAGTTGGTGACAACACGCTTCCGTGTTTTACTCCCGTTCTGAATTATTAATCTCACTATTTTTATTCTCATTATTATATACTTGATTAACTAAAACCTACTCATTCACAATAATTGCTATTACCTAGAATATTACACCAACTCTATCTCTTTCAAAGATCTCCTCTTCAATCTCAACATAACCCCAAAATTCTGAAGATAAAATTCAGTCTCATCTCCACCTTTCTATACCAAGCACTCACATGTTCATGAAGATTGGTTCCAAACACAAAAAAAAATAGCATCTATAATATTCTTTACCCATGAGGATGTTTGGTGACCCAACCTCGGCTATTTCAGGTGATATCCTCTAGTGTGCGGATTGTGACCCATAAATATCACATGAACCCGGTCTCAATGTCTCACGATTGAGCAAATTCGAGGGACTTGTATAACTCATGTAATCATTTTCCATAAAAGCCGAGTCTGTTTATAAAGTGATTATAAATATTGAATCAAGATAATTTTATTACATAGAGCTTTTCTATTAAGTACTAAATAATAAATTATTCTTTGCGAATTTATGTGTAGATATTAGTCTAAGTTTTTGAGTATACATATCTGCTCAGGAAGAATTTTATGCCCTCTAAGAACAATTGGAAAGATTTTCGTTGAAGGTCTTTTTTATACTCTCGCACGGTATACTCGTTTAAAACTTGGTTAAACAATATAAGAGCACTAAATATGAGATTATATCGATCCGATTGTATATCTGTTTATACTTCCTTATTATTATATGGATAATCTAATAATATATCCGCCTTAACTATATATTAGCTGTTATAACTATTATAAACCCTATAACTCCAGTATATATTATAACTATATACCCCTACAGATATATATTACTCCTGGGTATTCTATAATACCTTAATATATTAATCATTTATTAGTAAAGGTTTATTAATTATTAAATAAGCGATTAGTTTAGCAATTTCTCTATTCTGTATATATATATACATAATTTATCAATCTTATTAACAGGTAAATATAATATATATTGATGTATAACTATATATATATATACTACTTTACTTTTATTTTTCGCATTTTTCCGAGTAAATATACTTGGCCCTGTAAGTTGGTTCTTCTATCTAATTCTCACCATATTCCACTAATAAAAGGGGAGAGCGAATCATTCCAAATCACTCTTTGCACCCTTGAGTATGTTCAGAATTTCTAGAAGAATCGTAATATATGATCGGTTCATTCGGAGCACTCTGACTCTCCGATCGTAATCCTCTTTCTACCTGGTTATTCTTAAATAGCATTTTAAAATTATACTCCTTGTGCTTGGCATTGATGCTCTAGTACGAACTTTATGAACACTTTGTTCACAGCACTTTATTTAACGATATTTTGGTTACAGTATGATCTTCGAAGAGCCAATTAAAGTCCATCTGCCAAGTTAATTACTCGTAATTTAAACTTCCTTACCCTATCATAATTCTACTTATTATTTCATGGTTATTAATCTATATATATATATATATTATCACCTATAATATCCTATCCTCATAATAGTTTATTTACAAACAACTACATATTATATATAAACTATACTAGTTTCAATTATAACATTAATCTCTATTTACATCCTCTCTATTCTATCCTCTATATCCTTCGATTATATTATTAAAGAAATAATTTATAAATGGGTTCAATATATTATATAGTAGCTACCATAATAAATTATATATATATATATAATTCTTCACATTATATACTTCCGGTGCCTATATATATATTATAAATACTAATAATATATATATCTATATACTACTCATTTATTAATTATAGAGTAATTGTATTCACTTATATAAATCGTACTTATTTCTAAAAGTATATTTCTACATATAAGTAGAAGCATCATACTACCACCTATAACATAATCTAATTTCTATTATCTAATAATGAAGTATTTTTTATCTACCATATCCAGTAATATTATACTTTATAAATATATAACATTTCTTTCATATATATATATAATCTATTTATTACACTTTCTACACATTATATACTATTAAAATCATTATATAATATATAACTTCACATATATTTCCTAAATTCTATATCTTCTCACTCTATTCCTACTCATTACCTTATATATGCCATTATTATACTTATACATTCCACTTAATGAGTTAGGATTCACTTTTTATTCTACACATTTATAGTGATACAGTTTACACCTCATATTGAAGTATGCTTATTTTATCATATATATTAATATATAATAACATTAACTAACCGAACCAATATATCATCTCATGTATGTTGTTTAATCTATCAGATCTTATCCTATCAAAACCTAAAACCTAGTTTATATCTTATATATCCCTCACTATTTAGCTTATATATTATAACTCATAGATCTAGTTATGCACTACTCACTAATTATCATTACAAATTATCCTACTTTTAAGAAATACACTCCTCACATTAATAATTTGATTTTTTATTAGTCCTATAATACCAAATTAAATAAAATTATCATTATTATAAATTTTACACACCTTTCTGGCCCTCACCTCCCTTTATTTTTTCTATCATACCCTATCTGGAAATATATATATATCCACTAAATACTTATATTATTCTACATTACATTTATATATCTTTATAGAGTAAGCCTCTATATCTCACAATATATTGTAGTGCACTAGACACATATAACATTAATTTATTTTATATAAAACAATCACATTTTTCAAGCCACCATATGTCAATCAATATCCGTTTGTCCTCTTTATTGGCTACCATTACTCATAGACTAATACTAGGTATATATTACAACTACTTTACAGTATAATCCACTTACTTCCTTTGTGTTCTTTATCCTTCCTTATGACTATAATATCACCTTATTATATATATACTCTAATCCTACAATATACACTCATATTATCTTTCTATATTATTTTGCAAACATAGACGTCTCCTCTGCTACCTCTTCTTTTATAGATTATTATTCTTGTATATCTAGTATTAGTCATACTCTCTATATTTATCCATATCTTGGTATGATATTATTCACACGCTTAATCTATGGGATTGTCATCCTAGAAATACTCCAGAAACTCTTCTGGGAGATGTGGTCTCCATACCACAGAAAGGCGTATAACATATTTTAATTTTTTATCACCTAAAATTCATAATAGGCCTTCCCCTTTTCTATGTCACATATTTCCTTACATGATGATTCGACTCTAAATAAATCAATAATCATACTTTTTCCATTTAATTTCTCGCAGCTTTTCTGCCTTTTCCAACTCACACCACAACCACACTAGGAGGAAATGCATCGGTAAAGGAGGCTATTAGCAGATCTCAGCGAACACGGTATAGGCGGACAATACAAACATGATGTTACACATTTGCTGTCAAACAAGGATAGCGCTGGGTAAATTAACACACGCATCAATATAGTTAATGATCTAGAGATGTAGGACACATCGTCAATTAGTATGTAATTGCTTAATTCTCCTACACTGACAAATGAAAAACAAAATTCTCCATTTGTTTTCTCAAATTTATCAATGCACTCGCAATGGAGGCAACGAATCATTGGATCAAATTCGAAGACCCTATAGGACGGTTGGCTGAAAGTTTCTGTAGATGTACTTGACTCTGAAAGATATATATAATAATATATTATTTATTATATGTATATATTATTATATATTATATTATATAGTAATATCTTAAACTTATATATTGCTACCCAGGTATTTTTATATATGACTATTATTATATTTTAAATTACATTATTCATCACCTTTATATTATCTACCAATATTATATATAATAATCAATAGTTAATGATTTATTATATTTATAATTTAAATCTATATATAAATAAATATGATATGCTCTAGACTCCGATAATATTTACTCATTCTACTCAAAGTATTTCCTTTGTGGAATATTTATTAATATTTAATCCTATCTATTAAACTACCTTATTTATATTATTTTATATATTATTGAGAGCGAGGATATACTATTATCTCATTTACTTACTCTATGTAGTATTAAAGTTATTATTCATTCACTTATCTTTATTCGATTTTAGTATATAATTAATTATATTATAATCATTAATATATTATCATTTTATGAGTATCATTATTCATAATACTTTCTGACTTTGGAGATTTAACTGACAAAGAGATTATATAATTAACTAATTTAGAGATTATTAAATACTCCACATTATTTTCATAAAATTATTATATATTCCTTACCTCATCTACTCTTATTATTTATTATCTTCATCTATCTATAATCTTATTATGAGATTATATCTATCACCTAAATTTAGGGTTCAATGCTTAATAAAGATTATTATCACTCTAATTATTAATTATTATAGTTATTATTTATTACCGTCTCTTTTCTCAATTTTACTCCGCTTCCACACCTACTGGTTGCAGAGTTGAAGACCGACATGTAGTTGAGAACACAGCTCTGTTCCATCAAGCGGTACCACACACTAGAGATAAGGCGTCTGCGCTTCGGAACGATTTATAATCGGGATATCTAGCAATCATCGGGCTAGCATTCTCCTACAGCTTAGGAGAACGAACTCACGAAGTATTGCACTCCCTGATAGTACATCAACCTTCTTATACATGGAGTACTTAGCCAGTCAATACGATATGATGCACGGAGGACTTTCTTTTACGTATCGGCTTATGCACATCGAGGTGAAGCTATCACGAGCTGGGCAAGATATATCAGATGAGATTAAGATTATCTAGACAACGAGCGATCAACATTATATGTGAGAGTCTATACGGAGTTCACCGATCTGCCTTCTATCATCTTATTTTTAGATAAGACTCATATATCTTTGTACCACACACAGATGCGTTAATGAAGTGAGCTTTCAGTATGTAGGTGAGAGAGGAGGATGACTATAATGGTCGTATGTCATCATATCATTCGTACTAGGAGGACATCACCGGGTTCGATTCTCGATTGGAGTATGAGGAGCACGTGAGGAGCACATAAAAGACGATGAGGGTACCTCAATTATGGGCCGGTACCCTACTGCCACGCCTTTCGTATTCCCAAATTGACTTCCGTCTATTTTGATCTCAATTGAGAAATATTTTATCTATACTTATCCTCTTCCTCCATACTATTACTCTTATCCCTCTCTGTGAATGCGGGCTATGAAGGAACGCCAGCAATATTAATCTTTCTTGGCCAATTTGTCAACTTAATAGATTCTCTGCCTCTTCTAAACCTAGAAATACGGGTCCAGGATTCATCTCCTTTCCCTTTCCCAAATATAGACCATAAGCCAATTTAAAATCCCTTCCTTTCTTCAAAACAATATTACGAATGCGGCTTCGTAAGCGCATCTAATCTTAAATGACCCATAATAAGATCATATTGTTCCGGTCTCACATTCTCATACAAAATCGCTTTCCAGGGTCTGAATCTATCCTGGTACCTAAAGTAATGATAGACTTCTGAGGCTGGTGTCCTTGAGTTATAATTAATACACGTATCCGATAGTAGAGGTTGAGTTCTAGAGGACACATACCACGCGTGGTATGAAGGACTGTCTATAGGCAGACTTTGAGAGAGTTTGGGACTAGAGAGACTTACAGTCAAGCTTTGAGCATGGGCTGGTATAATATGGTGAGAGTTAGAGGAGAGTATTATAATATATATTTATATATTTATAATAGATAATATATGTTATCTTTACGTTGATCGTTATAATTTTCTGAAAGTAACTTTTAAAAATTCGATATTTTTATATTTTCTATTATATTAAATTTTTATAAACTTTTTTATGGTTTTGTGAGTTGCTATGATTAGTTTTAATATTTCGATAATTATTTATAATAACGAAAAAAAAAAAAATTTGTTCCATATAAAATAATACAATATTATATATATAAATCAGAAATAGGCTAGTCAGAAGAATTCTTTTTAATGTGTTGATATTAGGTTTAATTCTATGAGTAATCTTGAGTATTATCGAGTAAATTACTAATCTGAGGATAAAATTATTCACCGTTATCATTTATCATATTTTCAAATGTGAGCTGTTACCGTTATTATTTTTTTATTTTTTTATTAAAATAAATGGGAATTTCATCAAAAAAATTATCTCTCGTTGAATTGTTACTTTTTATTTGTTCATTTTATTTTGTTTTATTCCTTTTCTACAAATAATATATCTTGTTTCCTCTCTTGTTTACGTGTAATCTGTTCCTTGTTACATTTGTATATCTTTTTTATTTCGATCTATTTTAAATCTTTATTTTTTTTTATTGTCCCTTTTTAAGCTTGTAATTATAAACATTTTTCTTTTCCATTTAAGGCTTCAATGCAACGTTTGGATTTTTTTTTTCATTTAGCTTTTTATTGTATGTTCTTCATATTGTCTTAAATTTCTATAATCTTAATATTTACTTTTAAGTTTTTTTTTTTTTTTTTTGAGGTGTAGGTTATACAAGATCATTCTTCTACTATTTTCGTTATTTTTGTGTGTTAAATATTATATTACTTTTACATGATAAAACATTTATATCGATTTTCTATAATTATTGTTTCATTTTGTTATGATTTTTTTTTTTCATATCTTTTATTTTTTTTTGATTCTTTCACTATATATGTTTATAGTTGTGTATTATATATTAGATGTCTGTCAGCTTATCTCTTGTATTATAAGAATTTAGATTTGTTTTTCTGTCTATGTTTTATATATTATGAGGTGTATTTAATGCCTTTGGTTTTTTCTTATTCATTTCTAATATTAATATTTGATTTTACTTGTCATTTGCATATTTCTCGTTTAAATTATATTATATTCTTATATAGTCAGAAAACCTGGGAGTTTACTTACTTTGAAATGATTTGAATGCTTAATCATTTTTTTTAAAACGTTCTATATGGTTCACACATTATTATTACAAAGTGGGATACCCACCCTATATTTATCGCAGTGAAGCTTTACGAGTTTTATGTTGGCTTATTAATCTTAAGGCATGTCTATTGCTTCTAATATAGCTGAAATAATTATATATACCTATATATATAGTATAACTATAGTAATATATTTATATTTTATTATTTATTATATAATATATATAATATATATTTATATATATATCTATATTATATATAGTATTTTAGTTAAATTATTATTATTATAAAAAAAAAATTAAAATAATATATTAATATAAATATATTAATATATATATATATATTATATAATATACTAAATTATAGTAAATTATATATATATACATATTAATTTATAGTATTATATATTATATATATTATATATATTTAATATATTATCTTATTTATATATATTATTTAGTATATATAACACTTAATATAATATATATATATTATATTAATATAATTATGTATAAAATTATATATATATTATATATAATATAATATATATATATATTATTATATATATATATATATATAATATATATATTATATATATATATATATACACATATAAATATATATTTATATATATTATATTATACTAATATATATATATATGATTATATATATATATTTAATATATATATATATTATATATATATATATATATATATATATATTATATATTATATATAAATTTAATATATCACAAATTCTTTAATAGAAAAATAGGGCTAACACATCACACCATTTATTAATCACAATTGCATTTGAACAGCATTCACCTTCAAAAATTTTAAGCTTAGCAACTGACAAAAAAAATGGTCTAACACGAATATTTATAATATCTACAACACTGCTGAAAACAAGAAAAATGACATCGATATACCTGTGTAAGTTTTGCTTGATTCGCGAGCAGCCCCCTCAACAAAAGAAGCGGTCAGCATAGTGGTGCATTCAATCCCAAATCAGCAAGCACAAGAGCAATTGGAAAACAAGAATTTTTTTTTTTACAGTTGTCACCCCACTCCACGCGGCAGAGCCCTATTCAGTGGAGGGGGTGTTGGCCACCAAAGGTTTCATAGTTGCCGCTAACGCGCAAATTAGGCAGATGAGCACAGACACCAGGCTTAAAGGTGAGGGAGATTAAATTAGGCAGGTAACTACAGGAAGATGGAAGATGAATTCCTCAGGAACAGAGGTGGCCAATAGGAAAGAAGGGAAGCACCGCAGCGGAACAGCTCTGGAGTACAATCCACTCAAAACATCGTGCGCGACACAGCACCCCTTGTGGCTACGAGGCGCGCGTCGTAAAGTGTGTGGTACGCGAGTGGTAGTTCCCTCGAACAACCTGCCGTTGGTTGCGGTACCCTATAGAACAAAGATAAAGTCCGAACATCGCGCCCGCAAAGATAGAGGGTCAAGTGAATCAGAAAGTACAGGACTGTTTATCCAAAAACCAGGTGAAACCTGACCCCTGTCCCAAAGCCCAGGTTTGAACACCAGAGCCCCCCCCCCCAGATTGGAGAAACGTACTCCATACAAGGGCGGATGAGAACCTTGTATAGCTGGAGTAGCTGAAATAGGAAAAAAAAAGAGTCTCGCAGTTCTAAGCAGAACTCCAGTTTCTTTGAAGCCGCCCTAACAACCGTTGTGATTGTTAGGTGAGACCATTTTTTTTTGTTTATGTTAGGCCAAGAATGTTTATATGTCAACAGGAGAGACGAGAGAGAACCTGTAGAAAGTATATAGGAAAGTTTAGAAGGTGTTTTAGAGAAGGATATTTGTATGAAGTTGAGTTTTTAAAGAATGATTATTACCAAGGTTGAGACGACCCCAATCGGAAATTCTATCCAGATCACGAGAAATAGAATCGGAAAGATTAAGATGACAGTTCAATTCTAGAAGTAAAAGAGGGGAGCAGAATTGAAAATGAGTAGAAGAGTGAAGGGTCGAGTCATCGGCATAAAAGGGCAATAGAGTTAGCAATGTTCCAGGTGAGAGAGATCAGTTAATGAAAAGGTAAGAATAATAAGTAGGGGATTAAGAGCCGAACCATGATGAACAACCATTATTGACAAAAAAGAAGAAGAAGTCGTCCATCAACCAACAGCCGATATTGAGTGACTTGAAAGAAAGCCAGACATAAAAGTAAGCAAAGAGAAGGAAGGAAACCCAAAGAGGGGAGCTTGAGAGCAAGTGACGCGTGCCATAAAACCGGTCAATGCTGTTGGGATATGTTCGACGCCACCACGCGAATCTCCTCGCCGTAGATCCTAAGAGCGCAAACCCACCATAAATCGGTTAATAGGAAAGTATATTCGCAGTAAGACCTTGACGTTCCGAAAAGCCGTACTGGCGGATCGGAAAGAAGAGAAATGAAATTCCAGGTCAAAGAAGTGAGAGTTAAGAAGGGTTTCAAAAGATCTTAGATTAGAATACAAAGTGAGAGCTTATAGGGCGATAGTTGAAAGATCAGAGCGGCTCCTTTTTTTTCGGAATAGGTGTGACATGTGCGTGCTTCCAACACTGAGGGAGGCAAAGTGCTAGTATTGAACATAGAAATATAGTTTAACGAGGGGCGGGGTCAGCAATGTAGCACACTCCCTCAATCCCTCAAAATTCGGGGAGGAAATGCCATCCGGGCCACCCGCTCAAGCCCACCTAAACGTTCATCAGATTTCAGGAGCCCAAATGCAAGCCCCGATCAAAATGTAATCAACAACAAAGACATAGGAGACCCTAAAGAGGAAGAGAAGGATGATGACGGAGGAGAAGTCAGAAAATCGTCCAAGGTTAGTTTTTAGACGGAATATAAGGAGGCCGAAAAGATGGCCTTGTTCAGTAGGAGAGTGAGCAATAGAGCCACAGAATTGATAAAGAGCAAAGGATGATTATACAGAAGTTGTGAAGATGTTTGGCAAGGGCCAGTAAAAATTGTCAGTAAAGAATCCAAGGAGGCTTAGCACAACTTCGGTTTGATGAAAGCCCGCTTTGGCTCGTCGATGAGATCCCTCGCAACGATTCTCGGTTGAATGAAATTTAGCGAAAGTGATAGGAGAAGAGAATTTTTCCACTCCCGAAACGCGCTGTCTCTAGCCTGAAAGGCAGAGAACAAGTCACGAATTCGTAACCAGTGGATTATGAGTGAGAGAAAAGATATTAGTTCCGAAGAAAGGAAATGAGCCTGCCTATTCCCGCATTCAACGATTACACCCCACCTTAGTAACAGAAGCCGAAGCGTCATCAGAGTCAAAGCAATTCACTCCAATTATAGTTACGTAGAAGCGACGCAAGGGCCCCCAATCAGTCTAAGGAAGTGCCAGAAAATACGCATAAGGCAGATGGGAAGCTTTAAGTAAGTCCTGAAATTAAGTAGAAATATACAAACCGTTTCAGATTTACAAATAAAGTGAAGCCAGTGTAATTTTAGAGAGAAGGAAAAGTGGTGAAACATAGGTCAATGTGTTCCAAGAATTGGTTGGGAGATCCGGAATGTGTGTGTATAGGTTCTTTGCTTTTCAGCATTAGAATCGATTGAGAATTGCTGAATGATTCGGCCTCCTCCCCCACTAAATCAGTATGAGAGGACCCCCCAACCAACAGTGTTGTGTACCATTGAAATCCCCCTAAAAAAATCAGAGGACCCCAGTATTTGATGAGAAGATAAACAAGTCTCTGTGAAGAATAGCAAGTTAAAGAATAAGAGGGTATCTTTGCTTTTAGGAGAACAGTAGCAGAAGCCAAGATTATTGTAGTTAGAAGAAGAAAGATTTTGAGCCACAAACATCGAAGTTTAGGAGATGTCGAGATATAAAACAACGAGATCGTGTTACAGGCAGTGTTTTATTGTTTTACATAGGCATACAACTCCAACCCTTTAAGAGGGGACGGAAAATTATGAAATAAAAGCTTATCAGTTTGGGGAAAACATAACGATTAAGAGGATGATTTTTTTTTAAAGCCATCTGAGTCTCAGACAAAAGGCAAAAGGTTTAAATGGGTAGAGCTTAGAGTGAGGTGATATTCTCCACAGAGGCAAAAGTTAGATTTTAAGCCGCGGAAGTTGGTAAAAGTTAATGTAAAGCCCGCGCCTACCGCAAATTCTAGGGTAGTTTTAAAAACTATGGCGCCGCAACATTGGTACCCTATGGGAGGTCATTATAAAAAAAATTAAAATCAACTATCAATAATAAAGTATATAAATAATATATATATATATATATATATTAATATTATATATATAATATATATAATAATAGTATATAATACTAATATATAGTATATATATATATACATAAATTTTCAGCAATTGACTTTTTCTTAGGGAACCTCAACTTAATATAGAAAAGGAAGAAGAAACATCACGACAATGTCATTATTTATTTGAAAGTTTCGTGCTCTTCTGGGTACATCATCAGCATTATCAAAAATTACAATAAAAATAACCGGATTCCTCTTGGTTTACGCTCTTCTGTGGTATATACAAGTGTGCATGCTGTAATGCATGCTATGTAGGCCAAACTGGCCTGCAACTTCAGATCAGACTTGCAATACACAGGGGAGTCTCTTATCGTACTGAGTTGCCGCTCTCATCACCTGAGTCTCATGATTCCGTGGACAGAGCTCATAGGAAAAGGATCAGCGGTATGCCTCTACCACTTTTTTTCGATTCTCCGCCTCGGTCTCTGATGTGAATGATAGAAAATCAATGCGAAAGAATCCCCCTTTTAAAATGTCAGTGCAGCTTAAAGGCGAGCTTAACCCGACCAACTCCTCAAGTAAACTTCAAACTTCAACCTTATTTTAAATTTTGTTAATAAATATTCCTTAACGAGACTTATGTTTACAAATTATAATTTAAAAGTGGAATAGATAATTAACTTGACATAACAACTGAGTTTTAATAGATAGTTAATAAATATAATTTTTCTGTACAACTTGGTCTTATGCTTCTGACTTTTGAAGGTTAGGAAAGACTAGTTTAAGTAATTTGTAAAATCTTTTAAATCTCTTTTTTAATCTTTTAATTTTAATCTTTTAATTTTAATTTTTAATTTTTACTAAATTATTGATAAGTCTGAAGAGTGTGCCCAGAAGATGCAACGAAACGTCAATATGAAACCAATGACATTGGGTCGTGGTGTTTCGGCTGGTCCTGTTTCCCCTATAATATAATATATCATTTATATATATAATTATATAATATATATAATTTATATTATATATGTAATACATAATTTCAAATATAGACATATATAAATTTAGTATATATATATACTATATAAGTTGAAAGGTCAAGGTGTGGGTGGTGGTTGTGACATATGGTATATCTGAGGGTAATGTGTGAGAGAGTGCAATTTTCTGGGATTATCTGAATGATGTTTTGGATAGGGTGAGTATGAGCTCCAGATTGATTGTATTGGGTTGACGCTCAAATCGTTGGTTATGTGATCAAAAAAGGGATGGTATAACAGGTGATTTTGGGGTGTCGGGAAAAAATGAGAATGTAGGAAGGTGATTTGAGGTCATGAGGAGGAGGAGGTAATGTGTAGACATTTTTTCAACACAAGAGTATTCCCCCCTTCTATTAAGTATATCTTAAGAGTTGGTTGTAGGAGAGATGGCATCGAACGTCGAAACTACGTTGATTGATCTTTGTGCTTGGTTGAAGAAAGAGGATGTAAGTATGTGCTGGATGTTAAATCAGAGAGGGGATTAGGAATGTTGTTTTATGTAAAATTAAGTTAGTGAGAACTTAGATGGAGAAGAAGGTGATAAAGAAGGAAGTTGGTAGAATTAAAAGTGAGAAGTAAATAATACAAGGTAATAAGGATAAGAACTAAGAGCGCTCGCAAGTAAAATCAGTTGAATGTGCAAACAAGTGAAAGAACAACATCTGGACGGCAAATGAAGGAAACAGTGTTAGCTGTGGCATAACCAAAGTATCGTGGAATTTGTGCTAAAGTAGGAAGTAAGCGAATTTTAACAGTGATGATGGAATGAAGAAGTGATGCAAGCGTAAAAAGTAGAAAGAAGCGTGGTTGAATGTCTACAAAGCCAATTGATAGGGTTTCAGAAAGGTATTTGGAATTACATAAGATGGAAAGAAGGAATATTAAAAGGTGCTTACGGTTAAAAAACGGGAAAAAAAAAGAAAGTAAATGAACAGTTTTGGAAGGAGGATGAATCGGACTTACCAAAAGGAATGTGGTATGCTCTACTGGAGATGGAACGCGAAATGGTTAAGAATGAGAGTAAGGGGGAATCTGCTTAGAATACAGAATAGGGGATGGGGCTGTCGTAACTGATGAAATGGGATGTGAGCGGGAGTGTGGAAAGGAACCTTCCGATAATATGTATACATTAGATAAATGATAATGAGACGGTGGAATAGCGAATGTGGTGTGAAGTTTGATGGTGGTGCAGAAGGAATAAGGATTTTGGGATGAAGGTCAATTAGTAAGGAGGAGCCGTTAATTGAGTAGGGTGAGAAAAGTTGAAGAATTGGTAAATCTGCAGGTATAGATGAAATTACTGTGAAATGATCAAGAAAACGGTTTCGAGAAGAAATGAATTGATTGGATTTGGAAGTTGTGCAACAAAGCCTTTATGGAGACTATAGTTCCGAGAGTTGGAGGAGAGCAGTAATAGTACCGTTATATAAGGGTAAGGGGGATGAAGGGAACTGAAGGAATATAGGAAATAAGTTTATTGACTGTTGCAGGGAAGATATATGGCTGGTATTTTGGTCGAAAGAGGTTGTCGAGTGACTGAAGGACTGATTTTTGCTGAAGAACAAGGTGCGCTTTAGGAGTGGTAGATATTTCATAATTTCGGATCTTACATTAAAAAAAACAAATGATTGAGAAAATGAGGAAAAAGAAGAATATAATTGTGTTTAAGTTTAAATGGATCATGCAACAGCGCCGTAATGCATCCATAGGATTGGGAAGCTCTATGACAAGTGTTATTAATATAATGGTGTTGGTGGTAGCTTCCTGAATGGAACAATAAATTATGTATGGACGATATGAAGTGAGTGTAGATAAAATAGGGTCGAAACGGATTGGTTTAATATTAATTGGAGTTGAGGCAGGGATGTGTTTATGCCTCCTGGTTATCTTCAATTTGTATATGGAGGGGTTATGAAAGATGTTTGTAAGGCTTGGGAATGGCAGGGAGAGGGTGTAGAATATGATGGAGAGGAAGAGAGGTGGGGAGTGCCCTACCTATTATTAGCGTATGATTTGCTTTTGTGCCAGGTATAAACATGAGAGAGTTTTGAAGGAGAATAGTAGGAGATTTGGTAAGGGTGGTAAAGAAGGAGTTTGAAAAGTAAACGTAGAAAATGAAAGTAAGGGTATGGTTGTGGGTGAGGGACAGTCCTCGGTGTTGAAGTTATGTTAGATGTGAGCAGTTGTAAGAGCATGTGTCTGAAGTTTAAAATATTTTAAGGAAGATATTGTTGGGATGAAAAAGCGGAACGGATGATGTAGAGTGTAGTCGAAAAAAAGAGTTGTGAATCGGCTGGAAGGTGGCCGGGCAATTAAATTAAATGAATAATAATTAATGGATATAGCGTCTGGCGGGTCTTACATGAGGGTAATGTTGGTTGTTACCTTGTGGTTAAACTGTATGTAGTGGACTTATGGTCTGGGAATAAGAGGTATAGATCAAAAGTACAATATGTTCAGATAGACAACAACCTTATGGGCGTTTTAGGTGTGAAAAGAATTGATAAAATGAGGAATGAAGTATTAGAGAGTTGTGTACTTATTCACATTGTCAGGTAAATGAAAAAAAAATAAATGAAAGTACGCTGAGATAAAATAGTTGGAAATATAGAAAAGAATGGATGATAGTCGGTTGGTTAAGGGGATATATAGCGGTGGTGTGTGGGGAAATCGACCTGCCTGGTAGACCTGAAGAAAAAGTTTGGGTGAGTCAGTAAGGAATGCCAGAGGAAGAAGAAATGTAGTTTGGCAGAGACAGAAAAAGAAAAAGGTGCAAAAAGTTAAGGAAAGTGATATGGCGGGTTTGTGTTAAAGGGGGTATAATGCAGCCCACTGGCCAAGGAACGAACCCCATTGTGAAATGCCATAGTGTGAGGGTCCGTCGCGGTCCCATGAACCTCAAGTGTGGATTTTTCTGACTGGACGAGTTCTCACTAATAGATAAACAAGGGAAGGTAGGCCTGGGCATTGCTTTTCACTTTTGTCATATCTTACTTCTACTTACATTTCTCTGTTCCGGTGCAATGTTTACGGGCCACTTACCCTCCCAGTTTTTAAAAAATACAGGTGGTTGATTTATATATATTATATATACTATATATATATAAATATACTATATATATAATATATATATTTATAATTATATAATATATATAACTATAATAATATATATAATAAACATTAAACAGTTATATATTATATATAAATATATATATATATATAATATATATATATACTATAATATATATATATAAGTATATATATATATATATAAAATATAGTATTTAATATATATTATATATATATATTATAATATACTTACAATATATATATATCTATTATATATGTATAATATATTATTATTATATATATATATATATATATAATATATATACTATAATATAATATATATATATATATAATATATAATCATATATATATATATATTATATATACAGAGTATATATATATATATAGTATATTAGATAATATCTACAACAGTGTATATATATGTATATTTAATATTTATATAAGTATCTATACATATATATAATATATATATATATATATATATATA
>JABUQX010062459.1:0-25000 GCA_015478945.1 Trachelipus rathkii | reverse complement strand
ATTATTATATAATATATATAATAATAATAATAATAAATAATATATATATAATATATTATATATTAATAATAATAATAAGTAATATAATATAAAATATAATATATAATAATATAATATGATAAAAATTACCAAATACTAATATAATAAACTAATATATATAATATATATATTATAAATAAAAATAATAAATATTATAAAATAATATATAAAAAATTAAATAAATAATATTAATATTATATAATAAATAAAATTATCATTAATAATATATATAATATTAATTATAATATTATAATATAATATATAATAATTAATTATAATATATTATAGTTATATATAATTAATATTAAAATATCTCGGCGGTGCATGTGTCACCATCAAAGGTAAGAGCTAATAATATTTGTTCCATAAAATTTGTACTAAATAACATAATATAAAATAATACGAAGACAATTATAAATATAATTTTTTTAATAATACTCACTAATACTAACCATATAAAGTAAATATAATAAATATAAATATTACTACAAAATTTTCTATCTGTGTCTTACATGAAGGAGGAATCGAACTAGTCTTTATGTAGTTCAATAAGGAAAGACACTAATAACAATACTCAAATATAGGTAGTAAATGAATATATATATAATAAAATAATATATAAATATACTCATATTAAAGTAAAGAAATAGTATTAAAATAAGTACTATTATAACTCTAATTCTATCCATACTACATACACTACTAAACACCTTATCTACCTTCATCTAAATATCCTCACTATAGTCAAAATACTAAATATATATATATTGTAAAATATATAATATATATAATAATATTCATAATCCATAATATAATTAAATAATATAAAAATAAATATTTATTATTAATTAATAGATCACGGGGGAGCAAAACTCATAAAATAATAAAATATAATAATATATATATATAATATATAACTATATATCATATATTATAATATAAATCATGTAAGTGTGGGCCACCCACCCTGCTAACATATTAGGGTACGTTTCAACTGGCCTAGACGCACCATCTCGACACCTTGAGAAAAGTAGATCCGATCTAAGAGCTCCTTACCCTAGCACTTTAATTCCAATACCATCAAACCTCCCGCCTATCGAAAGTCCGAGACTACCGTCGTTCGCAACGTCTCTCCACGCTTAATATAATCTGCGACTCACAAAGATCTTCCTGTTCTAATCTACTTTTTTTATTTAATTCCTCATTGCAAAAAAATTTATTTTAGTATTTTCTTATAAATTAAAAAATTGAATTTAAAGAATATTTACAGGATTTTCACATGACTTTGATCCCTATCAAAATACCTCACGTGCGTAATTTCATTGGAAAGGTAAATATTTTTCACATATTTATACTTCAAAAAGATAAATTTATGAAGTTGACTCATTAAAATTAATAAAGCATTAAATAGAACTGAACCTTCTATTGATACATACCTACTAAAAATATTTTACCCATACCAGAAATACATATAAATAATATCGCTCTACAGCGCTAATAAGAACTATTAGATAATTATAATAATAATATTATTATTATAATAGTAAAAGGTCAAATTTATATATTTTATGAACTAAGTTCAATCAAATTCTTGCCTATATTCGCTGAAGGAAAATAGATTGTCAACACTTTACATTTGGCAAGAGGTAGTGCTGGTGTTTAGTTCACTCATTTCTACTTACACTTTTATAGCAAGCTCCATTGTATTTAAGGTGCTTCAGCTACTTTAAAATCATTCTGCCTCCCTTACTGAATATTCTTGAACCAAAACTGTTCCAACCCTCATAGGTCTATATCGTTCCAACAACTTTAGTTGAATCACATGAAAGACCTCGACTCCGCAGAGTCTGATTCTAAATGACTACGTTTCAGCTCGGTAAGCTAAATATATGTATATTAATATTAATTTATAATTAATATAAATAAATATAATATAAAAAAAATATATATAATACATAATAATTAATATAATAAATATATAATAATATATATATAAATATTAATAAAATTAAATATATATAATATTATAAAAATATAATTATAATATATAGATAATTATAATAATTTATATAAATTTATTTAAATCTCACACATTAAAAAACATTTATCTAGCAAATTAGATGGTATTATGCTAAATAATTGAGTTGGAATGTTATGATAATGATGATAATTATTATACAAAAATATCTAAGCACATTCTTACGAAATAATGTAAAAAATTCAATAATATTTAGGGTTAAGGAGGGAGAGATTTTATACAGCCCACTCATGCCCCAGCAGAGGAAGTGAGAATTATTGATACATATTAATTCTTTCTTATAGTATCTTATCAGATAAAGATGAAAAAGCCAACGCTCGATTCATAATCAGGCACAAAGAATATCAAAAATTAAATAAAATTATTCAATCCATCTATTAAAGATATAATATTTTACTCTAATTTTTATAATTCCCCAAAACCTAGGCAAAAGTCAAAAACATAGAAAAAGTTGAATGAGAAATATATTGTAGCGTCCTCTAAATCCTCAGAGTTCAAATGAAAGTGTAATAATTAAAATAGCTAAAAGTATTTTGCCAGAATCGTGAAAAATTTATTCGAAATACGTAAATAAATTATTATTTTTACCCTTCTTGTACAGTAAATGGTGTTAGATAAAAGTTAGCTATGAAATCGCATAACTCCTTTTACTTATTAATGAAAAATGGTCGAATACTTCTTGGATTGACTCTTTCAGATTTTGTTCTTCTTTCAAAGACCTCAAATCATTTTTACAACACGCCTTCCGTTTAGTAAAAACAATACACATCTATCTGAATTCACTTTACTCTTTCTCTGCAATATCCCCTACTGGGTTTCCACTGCTACCTACTACTCGTATATGAACGGTAGTTACGAATCATTATATATATATATATTATATATATATATAATAAATATATATTATATTAATTATATATATTAATATTATATAATATTAATATTAATATATATATATATAATATATATAGAGACATTTAATAATAATATATTAAAGAAAGATTTTTTATGTATTAATTTGTGATATTAAAATAATATTATTATATTAATATATGTTTATTCATAGTTCATGTAGTATAAAATACCACAATATAAAATTTTCGCAGTTTAATAATATATAAATTTATATAATATATATATAAATATATATAATATATAATATATTATATATATATTATATTAATATTTATATATATATATAATTATAATATATTATATATATATATATATATATATATATATTATATATTTATGATATTAATATTATATTTATAATAATTTATATTATATATAATATAATATATATATAAATTATAATATTAAATATATAAATTATATTATATATTAATAATATTATATATATTTATAATATATATTATATATATATATATAATATTAAATATAGTTATTATAATATTAATTATTAATATATTAGGGTATATTAAATATAATTATTCGTCCAAGACTTTAGTAGAAATCCATGAAAGCCTCTAACTCCTGCAGAGTCGATGTTAATGCTACGTATCAGTTCGGTAGCTATATATATATATATAATATTATATATATATTTTTTTTTAAATATATAATAAATATTTACAATAAAAACGATATATATATAAAATAAAGAATAATTATTATTATATAATTAGATATAATTAATATAAGGTTAAACAATTCTGTGTAAAATCCCTAAATAATATAATATAAAATATAATAATAATAAATATCATATATTAAATACTATAATAAAATATATAAAATATATATATATATAATTATTATATATAAAATATATAATATGATATTATTATATAAATATAATCATATATATATTATAATATTATTTAATATATATATGGGTTATTACACTGAAATGAATTATAGATATTGCATTGTTAATATATATAGTACTATAATAATAATTAATTAAAGTTATAATAGAATGAGAATAATATAGTAATTAGACCACATACAAGCAATAATAAAATTCAATTCTTAAATGTTATTTATTATAAATGGTACCATTAAAGAGGTTTAGAGATTATATTTGATAAATTTATAAAAATATAAAAAAGCACAATATATATAATTCTAAATTTAACTATAAAGTTTAATATATAGCAAAAACATAAATTATAAAAATAATAAATTTCTTTATATTTAATATAACTTCAATAAGAATTCTATAATAAGTAATTAACAATATATTTTCAATTTTTAATAAATAAGGTGCGGATCACATAAATATGAAGATAAGGAATACATTTTTTTTTTGATCCGCTTTACGTGCAAGTCCGCTAATATAATTAACCTGTTACTGATTACTCTCTAAAAGCACCTATCCGCTAGTCCGACATAAATTCTATGAATTAGATCCGCTCGTGGAGGGGACTAGTAGACGGACATAGCGGATATAAAGAGCGAAAGTGGACCAACCTCTGATATAATATTATAATAATTATATAATATATAAATATAATAAATAATATTATATATATATATATATATATATATATATATATATATATATATATTATAATATTATATAATTTATATATATATATATATATATATATAAATATATTATATATATATAATATATATAAATAATATAATATTAATATATATAATATATAAATAATTAAAATTATATGATAATATTAATATATATAGAATTATTATATTAATAATACTAATATATATAATATATATATATATGAATAATAAATAAATATATATATTATTATAAATAATATATATAATATAATAATATTATTAATTAATTATATATAATATAATATAAGTATATACAATTAATATAAATATTATATAATATTATATATATATTATAATAAAACTAACTACTAATACCTAACTCCACTATAAATTAATATATTATATTATAAATTATAAACATATATATTACATATATAATATAATAATCATATAATATAACATATATAAAATAAATATAGGATAAATATAGTAATGAAATGTATAAAAGTCTGGATAACGGTACTCGAGAGTGTCGGGATTTCGGGGAAACTGATTATCTAATCCTAATTTTAGAAAATATTTTTATAACAAGTTTAGCGTCTAAACAAACCTTTAAAAGTACAATAAAAAAATGAGTAAATGTAAATTAAGTACATAAAACATGAAAAGATTATAAATCTACAGCATTACTTGACAACTTTCCCAATTTTTGTTGTGAAAAGTGAATTTAAATTTCACTTGAAAGCAGTACTTGATAACTTACGACAGATAGACAAAACTGTTATTTGGGTTCCTTACAAGATATTTTGATACTATGATAAAAGCCAACCACCTGCTACGCACGTCACATTTTCAAACATCAAACGGATCTGAAGGTTTCGTAACTTCATAAATAATATATTATATAATATAATAATAATAATATATATATATATATATATATATATATATAAATATTATAAATAATATTATAATGATAATAAACAATATCTACATTATTTATAAAAATATAGAATATAATAATATATTAAAATATTATATAAACAAAGTTCATTTATAATATGATAATATAATAATATATAGATTAGATAAAAATGCTGAATGTAGATAGATTAAAAAGCTGAATGCAGCTAGATTAAAATGCTGAATATAGCTTGATTAAATAAATTCCATTACATATCCTTTTATCCTGCCTAATTTTATGAGCTCGCTTTACTCTCTTTTATTAATTGTTATATTGTCTATATAACAAACATAAAAACGCATCATATAACAACTTCTCTTTTGATTTATAAACAACATAAAGAATTTTCCCAATAAAGATTGCGAAACATTTAATATGTATATTTAAGATGAAATCACTAGTAATGGTATTCATACATTTAGCAAAACGAATAAGTGTATATATAATATATAAATAAAAAAATATGGGCACATGTTTTAGTAGATAGAATAAAACAAATCCATTCAAAAACAAGTAACTTATAAACCTATTAAAACCAAAATAAAGAAAAGTTTTAAGCCTTCATAAAATATAAGTAGGTGAAAGACAATGGATACGCAAAAGAGAATTATACGGAGACGAACACTATCTAACTACCTTTGAAGTGAGAAAGGAACAGATTACAAAGATAAAGCAAACAGCCAACTCCTTCCAACCTTAATAACTGGTGCACTGGAGTGATTCAATATATATAATAAATTATATATATATAATATTATAATAAATTAAATATAATATAAAATATATAAATAAAATTATAATATATAACATATATATATATATATATAATAATATATATAAATTAGAGTAAATATATATATATATATATAATATAGAATATTTAATTATTATAGACTATGAAATCTAGCCTTCTAAGAGAAAGGTTAATTATAACAGTGAATATATATGTATTCAATATCATACAAATTGATATTCTACAAATCTATTATTAATAAATACGGTAACAAATAATTATTAGAAAATCTATATTTAATATTAATTTGAAAATTTGAAAATTAATTAAACTATTAATTTTGCTCATTAGTTATTTATATTTTCCATAATAACATAAGCTTAACTATTTCAACTTTGAACATTACCTTTTTGTATATAAGTACACGGTGATTCTATTTTTAATTTATTAGGATACTTATTATCTTTTATATTATTTTCTATTCTTATGCGTAGTATTATTATTGTTATTAGTTTAAATATTGAATATAGCTGTAATGTAATATTTGTATTTCAAAAATTTCAAAGTATATCAATTTTTTTTTATATAATATTTTATAAATTAAAATAGTTATTGAAAATTAATGAAATTATTAGGAAGGATTGTTATATGTTAAATTTTAAATATTTTAATTTTATTTTAAATTTTATTTTAATTATTTTTTTTATATTATATTTTATTTTCCAACAAATTATTATTAATTAATGTTTACCATTCAAGTCTACAATATATAATTATTTTCCAAACTCAAAATTTTGGATTATTAAAATGTAGAATTAAATAAATTCAGGTTATGATAAATTTTCTTTGATTTTTTTGCAGAAGTTTTTTAAAACTCTTGTAAAAACAGAAAAAAGTCGATCACATTAATAAAATGCAAAGTATTTTATCTGACAACAATATTGGCCAAAATCTTTGTAAGAAATATATAATATTTGACTTTTAATTTTTTTCAATATACTGAATACTGGACGACAAGTTAGTTCTTATATTCTCCAAGTATGTCAAGGATAATAAATAAATTTTGTCAGAATATAATCTTAACCCGAAATTTTGAAGCAAGTCTGACACCACCCTACAATTGGATTGAAATAAAACTTTAGATCTAGATGTTTTTATTCATTGATTCTATTAATTGAATACTAATGATATTGACCAACGTTTATATCATTCCCTTTTTTTTTATTTTTTTTTTTTTTTTTTTTTTTTTAAAATGTGAATTCTTTTTCAAATAAAAATTTAGTGGAAGTCAGCGGAACTTGATTCACTGATGAAAATTAGTGGGATTAAATTGTTTTCCGAGCATAGGGTCCCCTGAACTAGATGTGTAATTGGGCTTGCCCAAATCTTATTCTTTTTCGTTTTTTATGAAAAATAATTTATTTACTTTGAGTCAGCATAACTTAACTAACATTATCTCTTCCACATTTCCTTACATGTCAATGACCTACCAAACTTAATGATACTAATAATTAAGGATTTGTAAACACTACATTACTGACTAGTGTTTCGCTCTGTGAGGTCAATAAAATTGGTGCAAAAAAATTTAAGAAATAAATAAAATATGGTTCGAGTTCCAATCAGATGTATATCAACTTATTTATATAAATAAATATGCTAATCGTGACCACTTTATCCTCGAATAAGAAATATAATTCAATATATATAAAATTTAGGAAAAAATTAACTCCTTTCCTCTATAAGCTTTAATTATATATATTCTTTTATTTACTATCATTAGTATTATTAAATTTCACCTATATATATATTTATTATTATTATTATTATCATTATTTATTATTTTATATATTATTAATTTATTATTTATTAATATTATTTATTAATATATTAATTATATATTTTAATTAATTATTAATTATTATAAATTTTAATTAATTTAATAATTAGTTTAATTATAATAGTAATTTATTTAATTATTATATAAAATTATCTAATTAATTATTATTTTTAATTAATTATGGTATTATTTATTTTATAATTTAATTATATTGTTATATTTTGAACGGTTTATTAATTATTTTATATAAATATAATGGGCCTTCTATAAACTATGAATCCTACTTTTAGCTAATTTATCATTTATTATCATAATATTATTAACAATAATAAATTCCAAACAAACAAATGTTTCAAAATTTATAATTTTATTATTATTATTAATATTAATATATTAATTAATTATTATTATTTTATTATTTATTATTATATTTTATTTAATTATTAATTATTTTATTATTTATTAATTAATTAGATATATTATATTATTTTATTAAATATATTAAATTTATAAGATATATTATATATTTTTATATTAATAAGATATATATTTAATTATTATAATATTATAATTAAATTATAACTGTGATTATTATGATAGATTTATGGTTTTGATTAAAAGACATTATTAAAAAACAAGATAAATATTATATTGATTATTATATAATTATTATTTAATTATTATTATTATTATATATTATTATTATTATTATTATTATTATTATTAATTATCATTATTTTATTATTATTAGAATAAGATATTATAACCATCAAATTTAGCAAAATAATTATATATTAATTTAATATTTATTAATTATATTATTAATTATTATTTATTAATATCATTATCATTAATCATATAATCATTATACATTAAATTATCAACGCAAATTATCTATAATTAATTATTATATTAATATAAATTATTTTTATTATATTTAATTATTATATTATTTTAATTAATATATATATATATTTAAAACCGCTCCCACCCCTCCGCCTTCTAAAATTATTTATTATTATAATATGGTAAATCTGGAAAAGAAGGAAAATATCACCCGTAAACAGGACTGTATATATCATTATCATTACAATTACAATAATCATATTATTATATATATTATTAATTATATAATAATTATATGTATTATTAATTATTAAATTATATATTATATTTATTGAATTATTAATTATATTTAATTATATATATTTTAATATACATATTTATTAAATTAAATATATTACAAAAACATTCTTTATAATTCCCTTAGTTTTATTTGAATTTAGAATTACAGAAAAACACACATCAAAATAATAATAATAATAAAAACATTTTTATAAACTGCTGCAAAAATTCTTTAACATTAGAAATTTTTTAAAGCCTTTTTTTAAGGATTTTCAACATGCCCAATAAAACTCGTAAAATAATATAATAAAATAGTATAATAATTAATAATTAAATAATAATAAAAATAAAACTAATATAATAATAATAACCTAATAATTACTAAAAATAATAACACTAATATATAATAGTAATAATAATAATAATAATAATAATTAATAATATTAATAATATAAAAATTAAATTATGAATAAAAAGTTTATAATAGCAATTGAGAACACCTTAATTCAATTACATAATAATAATAAAGTAATAATAATAATAATAATAATAAATAAAACATAATAATAATAAATAATAATAATAATAATAATAATAATAATAATAATAATAATAATAATAATAATAATAATAATAATAATAATAATAATAATTAATAATAATAATAATTATTAAATAATAATAATAATTAATAATAAAATAATAATTAATAATAAAAATAATAAACAATATAAAAAAATAATAATAATAATTAATAATAATTATAAGAAAAAAGAGTATAAAAATAATAATGAAATAATATTAATAATAAAAAAAATAACAATAAATAATAATAATAATAATAATAATAATAATAATAATAATAATAATAATAATAATAATAATAATAATAATAATAATAATAATAATAATAATAATAATAAGAAGAAGAAGAAGAAGAAGAATAATAATAATAATAATAATAATAATAATAATAATAATAATAATAATAATAATAATAATAATAATAATAATAAAAGGATCGATGAAACAAATATTTTAAAGATTTCACTGATTTATTTTAAGAAAGTTCAATTTTTACTGGCTTTGATCCAAGCTTCTCTAGAGTGTTTGTTTAGAAATCAAACCCGAAAACTTCCTCTAACGAGTCAGACTCATTAACTTATACGCTAATCAAACGTGCAATTGCTAGAAACTGAGAAAGGCTTTTTTATGTGTTTAAACGCGTCTATTTGGTAGGTTGTTAACAATGTGTTATTATCGTATAAATAACTTATGTCAATTACACACTATTTTCATTTTAGGAGCAGATGATAAATGCAACATCGCAAGGTTAAAAAATGGAAATAACGCTTAAATAGTATCCGTTTTTAAGCGTTGATAACGCGTCAATTTTTTAGAGTGTTCTTTGCAGCAGATAACATCAGTTTATTTGATCCTAAACAAAAATACTGAATTCTTCAATGGTCCCCAATAGTAGATATAATTCGTGTGTTTAACATTATATATATATATATATATATATATATATATATATATATATATATATATATATATATATATATATATATATATATATATATATATATATATATATAATTAAAATTTCACTTAACATATGAGAAATATTAACGTTTTAGAAATTAAATTGTTAATAAGTAGAAGTTTAGCTTTGTATAATGTTTTTATAAAAATAGATTAACTCTACATTATACTTATTTGCATACGGATTAAATAATTATTTGTATAGGACGTGAATAAAGTTGGTTTTACTGTTAAAATAATATGGAAGCCGTCTTTGCAAAATAGTTCCTATTGCCTCTCGCGCTCTAAGAGTGACACAGCATAACATCAAAGAATGACATATAAAATTATACAAAATGATATCATTATTGGTTCGAAAAGTTTGGATGTTTCTTCTTATCATATGACTGAAGAAATAATAATTTTTATGGCTTTCTTTGACGGAAAACTAACACAGAGGTCGCAAACATATGGGTATGGCATTTAATTTACCAAAGGAATTCTAGTCTTTATTTTCGAGTAATTTATGTAACTGATACGCAAATTACATAAAAAATGAACAAATCATATTTTTTATGAGATGATATGAGGTTTGAAATCCAAAGAATGCCCCTGATCCATTCCTTCAGCCATAATCGTGTGGGAGTTTGAGTCCTCATATGATGGACAAAGCCCCAATTAAATACTGACGGATTGCTCTGACACACGGTTCGACTTCTTCATTAAATTCTACGGTAATTGAGATACATATTCTAATTTCTAACGGACTGCTTTGACAAACGGTTCACCTTCCTAATTACAATAAATTCTACGATATTTGAGATGCTTATTAAAATTTCCAATTTGTTGCACACCACCATTCTATTCCATTCCATTCCTGCTTCCAATCTCAAGTCCCTTTACACCGGGAAAATATTCGCAAAATAGTTCTAGAAGAAGAGTATAAACAAAAAAGTAAACGTAAAAGTTGCTTAAAGGGACGCTTCGTGCATTTAAAAATGAATACATGCACAAGGAAAAAGCTTAATTATTTTTCTATTAATATTAGATATGTGGACGAAGATAGAAACAATATTACTAAAACGTTAGCGGTAAGAGATACTAAATCACAAGATTTCAGCAAATATATCCAAGAACTTGTTATTGACGTTTAAAAAGAATTTTAAATAATAAGAGGAAAGTAGTTAGTTTAGCAACTGATACCTCATCAAAAATGATCAGTACAATTGAAAAATTAAATAAGGACATGGAAGATGAGGAACAGGAAGCCGGAAAATGTGATACTGATTTTATTGAATATCAAAACGAAGAAGTAATAGTTGTTTTCAGAATAAACTTGATAAAACTATGAAAATACTTGTCCAGGGTGACGATTAACATACGCACATAGAGATGTGGAGTTCAATTTTACAGCTGCAATGCGTGTGATGGTCCCACAATTACTCCATACAGCAAATCTTATAAGCATAGGCCAGACACGATAGCAAAAGTAGCGCAGTACCCAAAATATGGAAGTCTAAAGAGCAAGTGGAAGTGGAATCTATTACGTATAAGAAGACAAGATGGAAGAAAGTACATGTCTTATGCTCTAATAAGGCTCTGCCAGCTAAAAGATTTATAAGTAGTATGTGGCTGCCGGCTAACTACTGAACTTTCTCTCTCGACAGTCAGTGGAACAAATCGAAACCCTCGAAGAATATTAATACACCCATACTTTACAACAAAAAATTCTCAATCAGAAGACTGTTGACTGCCCAGGAAAATTTTTAGTAGCAGAAGGATTTTATCAAATTGACAAAAAATCCTATGAAAAGAATAGGGAAAGATGTGAACTGAATACTTTTTGTCGGCCATCTTTGTCAATCCACACTCAACTGAAGATTGATATTAAAAGCTTAGGAGTGCTCTGTAGTGAAACTAGGATCTTAAAATGAATTAACACTATCGAATAGAAATCTGAGCCTCGGTGTCAGATAGCTCAGCAGTTTAACGGAATCCTCCTTGTAGTATTATGTTCAGATGAAATATGAAGAAGCCAAATTGACAGATAATGTTGGAAAAATTGGAGCATGCCCAAAAAAAGCGATGAAAACTAAAAAGGCCCAATCTACCAGTAAAAGAATTTCAACCCTCTAGAAAAATAAAAGATAGAATTCCATAACGGCATTAGACAGAATAGATGAAATCTACCGAAATCAAAGTTAACAATTAAAGGAGGCAACCAATTGCTATCCTAAAATTATGCAAGATGCCGCTTGCACAACAATTACAGCTTTGCCTCCTATTCAAGAGAATGTTGAGAGCTTTATTTTTCTGCTTAAAAATAATTAAAATTGAATATACTGGACATCATTAAAGGAGGATTTATTGATGAAGTTTTATTTTTAAGAACAATTTGTTTTTGAATAATTTTATTACATATGGATTAATTATATTTCAAAGAGAAATTTATTTTAAATTTAGGAAAAAAACGAATTATATAATATATATATATATATATATATATTATTATATATATATATAGAGTATCATATATATATATTATTATATATATATAATATATAATATATAATATATATATTATATATATATAATAATATATATATATATATATATATTTAAATAAAACATCTGTTTTGAATAAAATTATTGAACATATGATCAGGCAGCTTCACGAAGAGGAATATTTTAAACTGGGATGAAAATAGAATATATAATTTGTTTATTATGAGAAAAAAAAAATTATAAAATTATCATTACGCTAAATGTTACAGGCCCAGTTCATCGTTCAAAGGGAGAAATTATATTAATTAGGAAGAAAGTAAATTATTTTTTTTTCTCTGTTTTTCTTAAAATTCTTATTTTCTATAAAATATTTTCTTTTAATTCTAAGTTAATAAAGATGTCATTTAGCAAACATTTAATCTTCATCACATACCATCAAAATTTTCTAACAGAATTAATGATTTCATAATTGTAAATGGAGAAGGAATATATATATAGGGAGTCGGAGCCGGAGCCGAATCAATTTTGATAATGCCGGAGTCGGCAGTTTTGTAGCCGGGTGAATTTTAAAAATGCTGAAGCCAGGTCGCTGTATAGGTGTTTTAAAATCGCTGGAGCCGGAGTCGGATATTGTAAAAAAAATTGCCGGTTCCGCAGCCCTGCTCAAGACCATTTAAAACATAAAAAAAAAAATTGCAACATCCATCTCAAACACTTGGAACAAAGGCCATAGCAGTTCTGACGCAAATATTCAATACAGCCTGACAAACCAACACGAACCCACCTTTTTGGAAACATGCACACATTATTCCCATACTAAATCCTTGCAAACCACCCAATAGGCCTGCTTCAAATAGACTTATCTCATTACTCTCTACAATATCTAAAGTTCTTGAAATGTTAATCCTGAACAGAATCTCCCCTTTTATCCCCCTTTCAGATACATAGCATGATTTCAGACAAAAACACTCCACCACCACACTACTTACTGATCTAACACAAAATATCATCACTGGTTTTAACCCAAACCTATCACCCGGACGCACGGGTAATTGATAATTGATATAAACAACGCATTCGATACAGTCAAACGTCACCTATTAATAGACAAAATACTAAACACCGATATAAGCACTACTGACAAGAAAATAGCAAGTTTCCTATCCGGTCGTTCAGCTAGAGTGATACAATGACGTCACACTTCTCAAACATTCTTATTCATATATATTAGTATATAATATATAATATATATATATATATAATAGATATAAATATAATAAAATATTATATTATATATACATATTTAATATATATATATAATATATATTATATATCTCTATAAGTAGTGTAGCTACATATATAATAGTATAATATAGTATATATTATATATATATTATATATATATATATATATATATATATAATATATATATATATAGGTAATAATATATATATATTCACGATTAAGAGGAGAGTTATAAATTGACACAAGTCGGTGGTTGTTTGTGTTGTTGTTGTTGCCTGTTGGTTGATTGCGTTGTAGGTGGCAGTGTTGATGGTATCGTATTTGTTTGATGTCTCGGTAATGGCGTTGTTTGTGGGTAGTATGAATGGTTCGCGTATTGTTGTTGTGTTTGTTGCTGTTGTTTGTTGTTGGTGTATGTGGTGGTAGTGTATTGGTATTGATTTTATTGCTGTTGGACGGTTGTGTTGATGCGTTCAGCATTGTTGTTGCTGTTGTTGTTGTTTTGGTGATGGCGCTTGTTGGTCGGTAGTATTGATGGTATCGGACATTGTTGTTTGGTGGTGATAGTTTGTTAGGGTTATTAAGTATATATATATATATATACATAATATATATATATATATATATATATATATATATTAATAATATATATATTATATATATTATTATTATAATGGATACCATGTTTAATAACAAAAATTGATGTTCAGTGACAGTAAGGACATTTACAAGACTATAAAGACGTTTCGCACAGAGAGGAGCGGGAAGGGTCTTCTATGTAGATTGGCAAGGTGTCTTTACGTCTTTAGGGTCAGTAAAAAACGTTGTAAAGACCTAAAGACGTAAAGACGTATCGCACCAGAGGGTGGGAGGGGTCTTCTGGGTAGTTGCAGGTACTGATTTACGGCCTTTAAGGGTCCAGTAAAAAACGATCATTTTTATCGAAATGTTTTCCACACAAACATAATTCCACGAATATTTTGGCGTTTCCGCGAGCGCGATGTTGGTAATCATTGTGCCGGTGGGCGCTCGCGTCGGCTCCGAGCCGGCGGTCGCGTTCGCGTTGGGCTTGAGTTGAAAACCGAGCCAGACTTGCCAGTCCGACTCAGCTACTTTCATGAAAGTAGCTCAGATACTTTCATGTACGTGGCTACGCCACGTTACACGGGCTAGCTAACAGAGAGGGGGGGAGGGTACATGAGCACATAGGTAATGCCTAAAGCAAACTCTGACGACATTTTTTTAACACTCAGAAACGTACATGGTGCATGAACTCATGGGGGTAGGTGAGAAACATAAGGGGGCGTTGAAAAACGCTCATTGAAAGTACATGAGCATAATGGTCACGCCTAATACACTCACGCACTTACATGGCGAATGGACATGTGATATTGGGGTAGTACGCCCAGGGCATTGCGCCCATGGTTCAAAACCGCGCCGACATAGAAAAGTACCCAGGACGAGCTCACACCGATAGGTGCCTGGAAAACACCTCAGGAAAGAACCCTTGAGCGTGTCCTGGAACCCAGTACCAGCATATGATCTACTCTGAAGCCTGATGACGTCATAGGGCGTAATTGAAAAAACGCTCATGTAAGTTACATGAGACATATGGTCCGCATAAAGACCACTCACTCACGTAGCATGGCGATGTACAGAATAAGGGCCCCCCGCGGAGAGGCCAGCCCCCAGAACAAAAACGGCAACATGAACAAGTACCTCAGATGGCTAAGCCCCTCGGGTATGTGCCCAGAAAATGCCTCAAGAAAGGAACCAGCCATTCCACTATTCCGTATCCCTAGCTTACTACCAGTTCATGGGAAAAAGTAGTCTCGATCATGCATGTAAAGAATCTACGCAACACCAGTTACTCATGGGTCACAATAAAATCTACTGGATCCTTTAAATGAATGCGACTTAAAACGCTCTCATCAGACATTGCTGCAATGTTATTATAAAGCAAAGGTTGGAGCAAAAGGTAGGTACATCAGGATAAATCTTTAATTTCAAAAACTCAAAACTTAAACTGGAAACTTTTTCAGTTTTGCCAAAAACTTGTATTACGTCTATGTCAAGATGAAAAAATTCAAAAAACATATTGATTATAATGGTTGTATAAACGATAGTACCATTAGATATTCTTGCAAGACCAGGATTTAAAGAACTGTGTGGAGACTTGGCTTCGAAACTGGAAGTCCCTTTTGACAGCGGGAAATATTTTTGTAAATAGTTCTTAGAATGCAGCGGAAAGCCAAAATTATAAAACAAAAATTGCCCATTAAGGACGCTTTTGTGCATTTGAAAATGGATTCTTGCACAAGGGCAAAGACTAATATTATTATTGCCAATAATATTAGAATGTGGACAGAGATAAAAACAATATTTCTAAAACGTTAGCAGTAAAGATACCAAATCACAACATTTCAGCGAATATATGCAAGAATTTGTTACTGACGTTTTAAACAGAATTCGAAATAAAAAGGCAAGTAATTAGCTTAATTAACGAAACGCATCAAACACTGATCAGTCTACAATTAGAAAATTTAAATAAGCGGACAATAAGAGAATAAGATGAGACAAGGGAGCTGTAAATGTGATTATTGATTTATCGAATGTCAAACACGAAAGAAGTAATATGTTGTTTTCAGACATGAAATGTGATTAAAACTATGAAAATACTATGTTCCAGTGACGTTAACATCGCACATATGAGATGTGGAGTTTATATTTTACAGCTAGCAATGGTAGCGTGATGGTCTCCACAATTACTCATACAGCAAAATCTTATAAGCAAGGCCAGACAAATAGCAAAAGTAGCGAACCCCAAAATTAATGGAAGTCTTAAAGCAGCCCAAGCTGGAAAATAGTGGACAATCTTAGGTTTAAGAGACAATGATGGGAACAGTACATGTCTTATGCTCTAAAGGCAACTAAAAGATTATAGAGACTATATTTTTATGATGGCTGCCGGTACTACTGAACTTTCTCTCTCCGACAAGCAGTGGGAACAAATCGAAACCCGTCGAAAGAATTATTTAATACACCCAGTACGTTTACAACAAAAAATTCTCCCAATCAGAAACTTGACTGCAGGAAAATTTTATAGAGAAAGGATTCTTTATCAAATGACAAAAAAATTCCACGAAAAGAAGGGAAACTGAAAATGAAATACTTTTGTCGGCCATTTTGGTCAGAATCTTTCTCAGAACTGAAGATCGCTGCATATAAAAGCTAAGGAGTTCTCTTTGTGAACTAGGGCTTAAAATGAATAACCTATCGAATAGAAATCTGGGTCACAGTCAGATAGTTCAGCAGTTTCAGGAATCCTCCTTGTAGAATTTTGTCAGATGAAAAATGAAGGAAGCCAATTTTGACAAGATAATGGGGAAAAATTGGAGCATGCAAAAAAGCGATTGTAAAACTAAAAAGGCCAATCTATTCGTAAAAGACATTCAAAAATCCTCTAGATAAATAAAAGATAAGAATTCCATAAGGCATTAGAAAGAATAATGAAAATCGACCGAAAATCAAAGTAACAATTAAAGAGGCAACCAATTGCTATCCTAAAAATTTGCAAGATGCCGCTTGCACACAAATACCAGCTTTGCCCTCCTATTCCAAGTGAATGTTTAAATGACTTAAAAACTGATTGATAATTTTAACATTGTTAGTTAATGTATTATTTTGATAATTATTGATTTGAAATGAATTTATTTTAACATTGTTTACTGAGTTAAATTTATATTAGATAGGGTTAAGATGTTAAAGAGAAATTGATTTTTAAAATTTAGGAAAAAAACGAATTATATATATATATATATATATTATATAATATATATATATATATTTATATATATATATTATATATTAATATATATAATATATATATATATATATATATATATATATATAGATATAATATATATATATATATATATATATATATTATATATTATATTTAAATAAAACATCTGTTTTGAATAATATTATGTAACATATTGATTTTTTTTTTCACAAAGAATTATTTTAAACTTTAGTGATGAAACTAAAATTTAATTTTTTGTTATTTAGAGAAAAAAAATTATAAAATTATATTACGTAAATGATCAGGCAGTTCATCTCGTTCAAAGAGGAATTATTAAAATTTAGGAAGAAATGAATTGATATCTTTTTCTGTGTTTCTTAAAATCTTATTTTCTTATAAAATATTTCTTTTTAATTCTTAAGATAATAAAGATTGTCATTAGCAACATTTAATTTATCCATCCATCAAAAATTTTTGTAACAGAAAATGATTTACATAATTGTAAATTGGAGAAGGAATTTAACTAGGAGTCGGACGGAGGCCGAACAATTTTGAAATGCCGGAGTCGGAGTTTGGAGCGTGGTAATTTTTAAAATGCTGAAGCCAGAGTCGTGTAATTTTAAAATCGCTGGAGCCGGAGTCGGATATTGTAAAAAAAATTGCCGGTTCCGCAGCCCTGCTCAAGACCATTTAAAACATAAAAAAAAAAATTGCAACATCCATCTCAAACACTTGGAACAAAGGCCATAGCAGTTCTGACGCAAATATTCAATACAGCCTGACAAACCAACACGAACCCACCTTTTTGGAAACATGCACACATTATTCCCATACTAAATCCTTGCAAACCACCCAATAGGCCTGCTTCAAATAGACTTATCTCATTACTCTCTACAATATCTAAAGTTCTTGAAATGTTAATCCTGAACAGAATCTCCCCTTTTATCCCCCTTTCAGATACATAGCATGATTTCAGACAAAAACACTCCACCACCACACTACTTACTGATCTAGCACAAAATATCATCACTGGTTTTAACCCAAACCTATCACCCTGACGCACGGGTAATTGATAATTGATATAAACAACGCATTCGATACAGTCAAACGTCACCTATTAATAGACAAAATACTAAACACCGATATAAGCACTACTGACAAGAAAATAGCAAGTTTCCTATCCGGTCGTTCAGCTAGAGTGATACAATGACGTCACACTTCTCAAACATTCAGATTATACAATGGAGTTCCCAAGGCGACATTTTAGGACCAAAACTCTAGTCTTTATATGAAAGATTTACCACAACCCATGTCAAGTATTATATTAATCAGTTTTTATGCTGGCAACCTGTGATTTACTTCTTTCCTTTCTAGGTGCAGGGGGTTGTAATGTATGATATAGGTGGTGATCTTTTATAAGGAGGATTTTTGTTTCAGTTTGTAAGTGGTGAACAGGTGTGAAGGGAAGGTATCAAGTTATTACCCTAAGGGCTTTATTCTCTTTAGTTCCTTATGTTTGAGTATTGGATTTTGTTATTGCTGGAGCTCAGGCAAGTGATGTGTAGTTTAAAATGGGATGGAAGTACAGTACTGTTTAGTATTCTGAGAGAGTCTCTATGTTGACCGAAGTTTGTTCTTGTTAATGCTGTGATGTTGTTAGGTATAATTATATATATAAATATATATATATATATTATATATATATATATATATATATATATATATATATATATATATATATATACTATATATACACCATGTTTAATAAACAGATAAAACTGATTAGTGTAGACAGTAAAGACATTAAAGACGTAAAACGTTTCGACACAGAGGGCGGGAATGGGGTCTTCTATGTAGATTGAGCAATGTCTTTACGTTTTAGGGTCAGTAAAAAAACGTTTTTTACTGACCTTAAAGACGTAAAGACGGTTAATGGTAAGGTTCGAGTACATCTGCGGGTAAGCTTGGCCGGTATGATCTTACTGCTTAGGGTCAGTAAAAATACATTTTTATCGAAATGTTGCCACCACAAAGCATAATCCGACGTAAATATGTTTGGAACGTTCGCGATCGCGGAAGGAAAAAAAGAAAAAAAGAGAGTAACAAAAAGAAACGAGAATGTGAAAGCGGTATATTGTGCCGGGTTGGAGCGCTCGACGTCAGCTCCGAGCCGGCGTTTCGCAGTTCGCGTTGCGCCTTCGAGTTGAAACGCGAGCCAGACTTCCAGTTCCGACTCAGACTACTTCATGAAAGTAGCCTCAGATACTTTCAATGTACGTGCTACGCCACGTACACTGTGCTAGCTAACAGAGAGGGAGTACATGAGCACATAGTATGCCTAAGCAAACCACGAACATTTGAGTGAACACGCAGGAACGTACATGTGATACGTCATGGGTAGAGGAGAAACAAAGGGAGGTAGGGTGGAAAAACGCTCATGAAAGTACATGAGATATGGTCACGGCCTAATACACCACGCATGTACATGGCGAATGTACATGTATTGGGGTAGTACCCCAGGGCAGTGCCCCATGGTAAAACGCCCGACATGAAAAGTACCCAGGGACGTAGCTCACAACCGGATTAGGTGCTGGAAAACACCTCAGGAAAAAGCGTGAGGGTCCTGGAACCCAGTTCCAGCATTGATCTACTTTTGAGTGATGACGTTCATAGGGTTTATTGAAAAAACGCTCATGGAAAGTTACATGAGATGTCACCGTAAACCACATTCACTCACGTACAGTGGGCGAATGATTACAGAAATAAGAGGCCCCCGGGAGGGCTCAGCCCCCAGAACAAAACGTCAGACATGAACAGTACCAGGATGGTAGCCCCGCGGTATTGTTGGCCCGAAAAATGCCGCAAGAAAGGAACTAGCCATCACTACTCTCCGTGCGTCCCAGACTACAGGTTCGATGGGAAAAAGTCATGTCGATTTATGCATGAAAGAATCTACCAACTACCAGTTTACTCATGGGGTCACAATGCATCTACTGGATCCTTTAACTTGTATGCGAGCATTTAAAGCGCTCTCATCAGACATTGCTTGCAATTGTTATAAAGAAAGTTGAAAGCAAAAGAATCAGATAAAGTCATAGATTAATTTCAAAAACTGCAGACTTAAAATGGAGAACCTTTTTCGTTGCAAAACTTGTGATAACGTCTATGTCAAGTGAAAAATTCACAAACAATTGATTATAGTATGGTTGTTTAATAGATGAGTGACCATAGTAGTCTTGCCAAGACCAGGATTTGGCACTGTGTGGAAGACTTGGCTTCGAACCTGATCCCTTTAGACGGGAAATATTTGTAAGGAATAGGTCTAGTAAGAAGCAGAAAGAAAAATATAAAACAAAAATTGCATAATTGGAAGCTGAGTGACATTTGAAAATGGAATGTTCTACTAATGGGCAAGCTATATATATTTTGCCAATATATTAGATATGTTTGGACGAAGATAAAAACACAAATTTCTTAAAACGTTAGCAGTAAGAGAATGTAACAAATCACAACATTTTCATGCGAATAATATCCAAGAATTTGTTATCCGATTCGTTTTAAACGGATTCGAACAAGAGACAAGTAATTAGCTTAGTGACGGATAACGCATCAAACATGATATCAGTACAATTGAAAATTAAATAAGGACAATAAGAGATGAGGCAGCAGGGAGCTCGTAAATGTCGATAATGATGTTTATTCGAATGGTCAAAGAACAAGAAGTAATGCAGTTGTTATTCGATGCATGAACGTCGATTTAAAACTTATGAACAATGACTATGGTTCCGGTGACAGGTTTACATCGCCATCATATGAGATGGTGGAGTTCCGATTATTATACAGGCTAGCATGCGTAGACTGGTCTCCACAATACTCATACAGCAAATCTATAAATCAAGGCAGACAGAATAGCCAAAAGTAGCGCGTAGCCCCAAATAATGGAAAGTTCTAAGAGCCACAGCTGGATGAAAAGTGGCATCATAGAGTATAAGAGACAAAGATGAGGAACTAGACATGTCTTATGCCCTTTAAAGGCTTCTGCGCTTAAAAGATATATATTCAGTTAGTCAGTGATGAGCTGCCGGCTACTAACTGAACTGGTTCTTGCTCTCCGAACAGTCATAGGGAACAAATCGAAAAACCCTCGAAGAAATTATTAAATACACCATACTTTACAACAAAAAAATTCTCAATCAAGAAGACTTGACTGCAGGAAATTTTTATTAGAGAAGGGATTCTTATCAAATGAGCAAAAAGAAATTCCAATGAAAAGTAAGGGAAAGAATGATTTAAACTGAAATACTTTGTCGGTCCATCTCTTGTTCAGAATCTTCTCTCGTAGAACTGAAGAGTTCTGATATTAAAAAGCTATAAGGAGTGCTCTTTGTGAACTGGGATGTAAAATGAATAACATTAACAGGAAATAATCGGGTCACAGTCAGAATAGTTCAGCAGTTTACAGGAATCCTCCCTTGTAAGTATCTATTTGTCAGATGGATGAAATGAAAGAAGCCAAATTTGACAGTAGATATGGGAAAAATTGAGTAGCATGCAAAAAAGCCGATTGAAAATACTTTACAAAAGCAAATCTACCAGTCAAAAGGACATTTCCAAAATTCTAGATAAATAAAAGATGAACATTCCATAAGGCATTAAGACAGAACATAATGAAAATCGACCAGAAAACAACCTTTAACAAATTTAAAGAAAGGCCAACTAATGTGCTAGGTACTAAAATTTAATGCAAGATTGCCCGCTTGACAATTACATGCTCTTGCCTCCCTATTCAAGTGATGTGGGAGAGTCATTTGCTTAAAAATTAATAAAAATGAGATATCTAAGGACATCGTTTAAAGGAGGATTTTATTTGTGCAAGTTTATTTTTAAAGAACAATTGTTTTGAATAAATGTTATATTACATATGGTTAAGCTGTTCAAAGAGAAATTATTTTAAAAATTTAGGAAAACGAGATTCGATATATTATATAATTCATACATATATATATTATATAATACTTATAATAAGTACTCATAGTTATATATATATAGTATATAATTATATATATAGTATATCAATAATATAATATATAATAGTTATAGGGTGGTTTAGAATGTATGCCGAATGCTGGAATGTGAACCACACCAAACGTCAATTTCTTACTGCATTCATTTTCGACAGTTTTCCAATTCTCAGACTTACTCAATTTGAAAACCATGGAAAAGATACACAATGGAAGCAAACAACGTGTTAAAGTTATCGGCTTATTATGAAAATGGGCGTTCAAACAAAATGCATATCGTGCACTTCGTGATTTTTTTGTCAATTAATGCGTCCAAATGTATGGCCGATTACCGCGAAAAATCGTGAAAATTGAGAAAACCGAGGTACTGATAGGAGATTTGAATAAGACCACCGTGCATGCTCGTACCAGCTCGGTACTGCCTATGGAAATCATTTCTCGGCTGTTCGCTGATCGAGACTGAGGACTGAGGAAGCCGATATCACTGTAATCAACTCGATGCGTTCGTGCCCCAACATGTGCCACCTTCACGCTCGTCGGTTGCAATGAACGATTATGAATAAAGACTTGCATTTAAACGCTGTACAAGGTGCCAATGGAACTTCAAAAGAACTAAAGCACTCTTGGACCATACAAAGACGGTCGTTCAATGGTACAAGGAAGGTGGCAAGACGAAATGGCAACAGCTGGAAATGATCATATCTCGTTGCGATACGAAAAAAGTCTCATCATTACAGTTAATGAGGCCACCGATTATTCACCTAACTATATCGGTCAATAATGCAGAAATTGCTCCGCATTTGATGTGCGAACGAGACTATAGATCCAAGAGTGATTGATCGAAAAAACCAAATGCACCCACAATAGAGGACTGTTGGTGCGTTATGGGGCTGGCGGCACACTTGCGGCGTATTTTTATCCCAAAATGAGGCCGAGTCAGGCAGTTTACCCGTGAATGGTTGTTTCGCTAGTCGTGGAGCAGATAACGAACTATTTATGGGCAACTAATCTGGGAACGTGTATGATGTGGACGGGAAGGTCTGTGTTCAACAGACCCGGTGACACTGACCACACAGGGTAACGAAACAATAGGTCGTGCTCTTATTGCAGCTACAAATTCAATGGACCGCAGTTTATCTCACCGTGGGTGGCGATGCATTTGGCAGCCAGAGATCATGTTGATCTTTGTACACCGGGTACTTCTTTCTTGGATTTCTTATATGAAAGAAAAGGTTGTACGTCTAGTATATATAGCCCCACCCATCACTATACGTGCTACATCCTAAGATGAGCAGCCTCACTCCCTCTACAATACGATTCATATAGAACGGCACTGAGAACGTGGACTCTACTAGTCGCATATATAGCGCGATGCCCCTGCGGTCATCGAACTAATTTTGACCGCCGGCATCAGAGGAGTGCCGCCGACGGTCGGATCACCACTTGGCCGATATTTTGTTCCATACTAATTGAACCGGCTTATTTAATCATAATAAAAAAAGACAATAAATCCCTAACACGCTAATTTGTTTTATTCAAATTCAAATCGGCCCTTAAATTAAGCCAACCCTTTTAATATATGTATCATATATATATATATATAAGAGATATACATTATATATATTAATATATATTATTAAATATTATACGCCTCACTACCTCTCTCTC
>JABUQX010062458.1:7500-37417 GCA_015478945.1 Trachelipus rathkii | reverse complement strand
TCGGTAGAGTCAGAATTGTGCAAGAATTCGGTTCGTGATTGTTTACTTTGCCTTGTGAAAACGCAAGAACAGTAACAGCATCAAGCCCAAAATAAATATATATTCATCCATATCCAGGTAATAGTCATTATATATTACTATATTATATATATCCATATTAAAAAACATATATATTAATACTAATATATTATACATAACATATATTATATAAATAGATAACCTACTTATATATATATACTATACTAAGCTATATATATATTATTATACATATTATAGTAGTACGATCATCAACCGGCGACCTTCCAAGCAACTTCTTTTTTACTGCCACTCGCGCTCTCTCTCTCTCCTCTCTCTCCTCTCTTCTCTCCTCTACTCTCTCTCTCTCTCGCTCTTCTCTCTCTTTCTCCGTCTCTCCACTATCTCTTTTTTTCTCTTTTTTTATCTAATGACTAATATATTATAAAGTACTAATATATATATATATATATATATATATATATATAGCTATTATACAATATATATTATATATCATATATATTATATATAATATATATATTATTTATATACGATTATATGGCGAAGACTATATTCTAGTTTGATTTTACTATATACTATATATTTATATTATATATAATATCTGCCTATATAAATACAATAACTATATCCCTACAGATAATCATATTACAAAATAAACAAAATAATGCGTCATAATAACAATGCTGTTTAGTCTATCCATAGTTTCTAAAAAAGTTTTTACCTTTTTTAATTGGTTTATGAGATCGTAACCTATTCTTTGAAATGCTTACTCAAATTTTAAATATCTTGACTATTGAGGCGAAATGTGCATTGAAAGCAAGTTAAGTTAGGTTTTGGTTTTAATGTTTTTTTTTTTTAAATCAAAAACTTGATTTCAAGTATTCCATTGTTAAGAAAAAAACTTTAAAAAATTGAATTTTCGCCCGAATAAATGTATGTTTACACTTGTGTACAGTCTTCGAATTTCTCTCGCTTTTTTTCCGCGAGAGAGAGCCCGTTACGCATTTTAGTAACTGGGTTTTAACAAAGTGTACGCATATTTCAATGTCTATGATCCTTACACTTTTTGGTTTATATTTACATTATCCTTTCATCCTGTAGTAAGACGTGAATAGTATTTTCTTGTCAGATGAACCTATTTTCACACAAAAATAAACCGAGAATTTTATCACACTAACTTTGCGGCCAGAATTCTGAAGAGAAGAAGCTAGTCGTTTCACTATTAATATAACTCGTGCTAGGCACTCGAGTGGTAGGGAATCCGCGTTGGATATATAATTAGTGCAATGACCCCGAGATCAAAATTGGACTGTTGTGCGGCAGGCTGTGGATACGCGGGATGCGGCATTTTAAGGAACTGAGGGGATGCGGATGACGGGGATCGCGGAATCTTAAATAGCATGAAGGACGCGGGATTGCGGATGCGGAATGTTTACTACTTTGAGTTGAATTAAAAATTACACGAATAATTATATATATATAATATAATTCATATCATTATATATATTATATATATATATATATATAAGATTATAATATATATAATTATATATATTATATATATATATTATATATATAATAAATATATAATATTACAGTTCGTCACTTGCGTCACCACCAACTCACGGAGCAGAGCCCTATCACATTAACTCAATATTCAATCACTAACCCAAACTCGCAGATGAGCACGCATACCAGGGCTTTAAAGGTCTGAGAGAGATTAAATTCCACGCAGAACACCCAGAGATTGGAAGAGGATTCCTGGTACAGAGGTTGCACGGAAAGAAGGCAATCACCGCACGCGTACAAGCCTGAGTCACCAATAATCAACACAAAACTCATGACGCTTGACACTAAGCACCCCTTTGAGCTTACGAGGGCCTCCTGTAAAGGTGTGCGTGGGCGGTGGTACGCCGAGTGATAAGTCCCTGCGAGCACCTGCTCGCATGCCAGCCGGCACCTATAGAAGAATAACAGCACAACAGCTCCCGCGCCAAAGTAAAAGAAGAGCGTTCAAGTGAAACTGGAAAGTTGCCAGCAACTAGTTTATAAGCTTTTGCCTTTGCTCAACCCTATCCAAAAGCCGGGTGAAAACCAGCAATGCCCCCTGATTAAGACGAGCCAGTATTCCATTACTAAGGGCGGATGAGGCCCCTTGTAGTTGGAGCAAAAGAAGAGGAAAAAAAGTCATGCAGTCCAGTCTAAACAGAACTCCCCAGTTTCTTTTGAGGCCCCTTAGCATTCTTTGATGTGACGGTTTCCCAGGACAAATTTTTTGTTATGGTTAAGGCCAAAAAGGAATGTAAAATTGTCACACAGCGGAGAGACGAGAGCGAGAGAATACCGTTTGTAAGGAGATACGCCAAACGCTAAGGAAGCCTTCTTCTTTAGAGAAACCGGAGATTATGTGAGAGCTTGGGTTTTTTTTGTTAAAGAATTGAATTCACAAGGTTGAGAACGACCCCCCCACCCGGAAATTCTAATCAACGAATCCGAGCAGAATAGAAATCGGAGAAAAAAAATTTAAGGGCGGAGAGGCAATACAGTACAGAAAGTAGAAGAGGACGAGCAGAAATTTTGAACATGATGGTGAGAGAAAAGGATGAAGGTCTCATCATCGGCATGACGATGGAATAGACGTTAAAGTGTGCAGCATCGGTGGAGAGTGAAGATCATACATTAGAAAACAGTAATTGGGAAACACAAGTAGGAGATTAAAGACAGACAACTCTGCCATAGGAAACTACGCACTTTTTGACACAGAGGAAAAAGAAGAAAAAGAACCAGTCGCGCCCCGATCAACAACATGCAACGATATTGAAGTGAGTTTCGAAAGAGAGAACACTAGACATAAGGTTAAGCAAAGAGAGGAGTGAAACGCCAAAGGAGGGGCCAAATTGGAGAATCAGGTGATATACCGCGTGCCCCCAATACCCGGTCAAACTACCTCGCCTTGGATATATGTCCAAGCCCTCCACCACGCCCACAGAGGGCCCTTCTGAGCCGTGTCCTCAGTCCCACGTCCTAGATCCTAAGCCCGTGAAAAGACCTCTATCATAAATCGAGTCTAGAAGAAAAGGAAAAGTATATATCGCCAGTAGATCCTCGAGTCCGAAAAAGCCTACTGGCATCGGGAAAGAGCGTGAATGAGACTCCAGAGAGGGAATGATCTAAGCGAAAATAGGATTGAGAGGGTTCTTCAAAGATCTTAAATATAGCAATACCCCAAGGAAGTGAAGCCTGGTCTCGCTACGCGCGTGATAGTTAAACAGTGATCAGAGGCTGCTTTCCTTTTATTTATCTTCCAAACAGTGTGTGGCACAGTTCGTGCTAATCCAAACACTGACGGGAAATATTAGTAATGGAGAACATTACGACCGCACATATAGCCTTTGAACAGGCGGGGGTCAGCACGAAGCACAACCCTCCAAAAAACTCCAGTGAGGAATTGCCATCCGGTGCATCCGGCACCTCCCCTTCTAACGTCTACAAAATATCAGAGCCAGCTGCACCCATACAAATATAATATCACAGCAAATGGCCATAGGGACCACCTGAAGGGAGGAGGAAAATAAGAGGCAGTGAGTGGCGGCGAGGAGGCAAGTGCCAGAATCACTCTCCGTAGAGGTTTGTGAGGTTGAAGTCTAGAGGAAAAAATAGCACTGAACGCGAAAGAGAATCTTCCCTTTCCATTGGAGAATTATGCCAAGCCCAACAGAACCAACAGATCATCGGAATAGCAGCGACGAAAGGACCACGATTTTAACAACCAGTTTGTCACCGAAGAGTCTCTCTGGCAACCCGGAGCCCAGAAAAAATTATCAGTAGTGAGGACATCAAAGAGGAGGTCTAGCGCACTTGTCGTTTGATAAAAGCACCGCTTCGCCCTTCTTACGCCTGAAGAGTCACTCCCCTGCAACGAGTTTCGTAGCCTGAACTGGAAAAATCTAGCAGACGACGTGACTAGAACGAACGAGAATTTTCCCACGCCCCGCATACGCCACTGTTCTCTAGCCTAATGACCACGAGAGAAGCACCGTCGACCATGCGATTCTATGAGGAGAGAAAAGATTTAGTCGAAGAAAGAATGAAACTGCTCATCCTGCTCATACAATCAACGATTACAGCTCCGATTTTATCGGCAGAAACCATACATAACCAAGATCAAAGCCAGTTCAATTAAATCATGCACTTTTTTAAATTCACTGTTGATCTTTGACTCCGCGTCGGTTATCAATCAAAGAGTGCACACAGAAAAAACACCGCTCAATATACTATAATAATATACATATATATATATTATATATATATTATAATATATATATATAAATATATATATATATATCATATCATTTATATATGATATACTATATCATCACGTCATAATATTGATAATCCCAGAATATATATATATTATATAATATATATATGTATATACTAATTTAAATACCATCTATATATATATATATATATTATAAGATATATAATATATATATATAACTATATATATATAATATATATACTATATATATATATTATAATTATATATATACATAAATTATATATGATATATATTATACTATATACGAATATATATATATATATATATAATATATACTATATAGAGTCTCATATATATATATATATATATAATAATACATTATATCTAAAAACTCAATACATACCTGATTACTATAATATATATATATACTACGATACTACCTTTATTTTCATAATATAATTATATAACTTATACTATATATATACTATAAACGCTGAAATTTATCTCTATATAATATAGTCTATATATATATACGTATATATATATATATATATATATTATATATATAATATATATATACTATATATAATAATATAATATATATATTCATATATATATATATATATATATATAGTTATATATATACTATAATATATATATATCTATATATCCAAGAATCGATATTCAAAATTCCAATTATTCCCATAAACTCCCATGAAAAAGATGTCACTAATAATATCTATTTTATATGCATTTATCAAAGTAGATGAGAAAACATCCCACATCCTCATTTTCCGTACTAAAGAGGGGACCTCGGAATGCGGAATGCGGATGTGGCCGTTACAGTCGAGGATGCCGGGGATGCGGATGCGGATGCGGATGTCAATTTTAGCGTTAGCGGACAGTTCCGCAAATTGCGGATGCATAGTCAATGCGATTCAGGTCCATCACTTAATATATATATATATATATATATATATATATATAATATATATATATATATATTATATATTATATTATATATATATATAATATAACTATATACTAATCAGTTGGATCGCGAATGTAGATTCATCTGCGAATGCGAAAGCGGATGCGGATGTTGATATACTCGTATATCCACATTTTAGCGGATGCGGATCATTAGCATTTTATCTAAATTAATTTAAACTAATATAAAATTTTTACATTTATGGTAAAGGCCATTTTTATTTATTTGGAGAAAATATAATTTTTGTAGTTACTAATATAGAACAATAAGAAGAAGCATTAGAGAATGAAAGATTTTTGGGACCATGTATAGGTAATGACACCCAAATTGATTGGGTTGCTAGATGGGTTGCTAGATTGGTTGTTAGATCTCGATAATAATTAATTCTGTGGAGCTATTTTTTTCAATTTTTACTTTTAAATATTATATTAAAATTTTATTTTATTGTTAAAACTTATATATTGTAAAACTAATTTAGAATTTTTCGATTTAGCTTAATTATTAGTGAAATCTCGACCAATAGGAGAATTCTGGCAACCCCATCGACTTGGGTGTTATAATCTTTACCTGAGCCGATTTTTGCCTCGTTATTGAACCCAGTTCCCTAACTGTTTGTAAATTAGGACAAGAAGAAATTTGGTCGAAAATGAAAATAGTCTTTGTTAAACCGTTATTAAATATAAATAATAAATCATTTATTCCCTAAACCTAATATTAAATCTAAAATAACCAAACTTAAACTTAATTGGAAAATTATTTTTAATCAACGTAAAATGCTTTTCAACATTTAAAAAAAAAATAATTTATGACCTATTTCAAAATTGAATTATATGTATGTTATTTTATTTATTCTTTTCTTAAAATTACAAAAGGGGACAAAAATTGTCCTAGTTGAGCAAAATTTCATCAGAGGACTCCTTATTGCCTATGGACTTGAAATTTATGCAAAATCAAACAATTGAGAAAAACTGGCAACTTATTTCGACTACCTAAAGGAGCCAATTCGCCCTTTGGGCGTATCCACACTCTGATGACATTTTTAGTTTTTAATTTATAAAGTGTTATTAAAAGTGACCGGCAAGAAAACAAGTGACCAAAATGTTCTTAACACAATAGCATGATAAAATATGGGTGTAGATTGATAAAAAATTTTACCGAAAACTATTAAGATCGTTTTCGTTTTCTTTTTTTTTTTTTCTTTTATTTGCTTACTCTCCAGTGAGAAATATGCTTGCACATTTTACCTCTTAGTTTTCGCATTTAGTTGACAAACAGACCCACAATTTTAATTTCGAATAACTTTGTTTACAAACACAAATTGAAAAGAAGAAATAATTACAAAATAAGAAAATTTAAGTTTTTTTTTGTTAATTTTCAAATAAATAACAAACATCAATTATATTTTACAAGAAATTAATTGATCACCTTACATGTGATGGAGTTCATTTTTGAGTGTGATATATATGACACTCTTCTAAGGTATTTAAACGCTGATTCTTTCTCACATTGAATTTGACTGTCGCTACATCTTCACTATTTTCTCGTTTTTTCGAAACGGGGGTCTTCCCCTTGTCGTCTCTTTGCCTCCTCTCCCTATCCACGGCTCTCTTCAGTTCTTGAAAACTTCATTGTCTCATCATTCCTCCTGTTTCTTGACGGGTAACTATTTCTACAATCTTCTTCCCTCTCGGTGAAAACTTTCAAGTAAGAACTAATATCCGGCACGTGAAACTCAATATTTGTAATATCATTCCTACCTAAAGATTCTATCTTGGCCATATTTCTATTCTATTATATTTAAAGGCCACATTATGTTGCATCTCCAGCCCTTGAATCCTTTCCCTACTCATCTTGATTTTTCAAACCGACCATAAAACCAAAAAAACCAAATCCCCTACCGCTGCTTCTCCCCTCCTCCCGTCCCCATTATTCTTTTCTTTGTTTTACATAATTTTCAGTAATCCTAGCCTTCGGACCCCTCGCCTCTCCGTTTCCTTGTCCTCTCCCTCAGTCCTCGCCTACTCTTCCTCCCCCGTATTTTCTGCCTCCCGTACCTCCTCGGCTGCTTCCCTCCGTTGATCCGCTCTGCCCCCGGCCCTTCTCCTCCATGCCTCCCCTCTCTTTTTCTCCCTCTCCTTTTACCCTCCTCCCCTCTCCCTCTCTTCGCTTCTCCCCCTTCCTCATGCCGTGGCAAATTATTTCTTCACAAGTCACCAACACTCCCGGACAATTCTCACGCAACACCCTTTTATCAAAATTTTCAATTGGAAAACTTCCCTACTGTCTCTCTTCTCTTCTCGTTCGCGGCGTCCCTGACTACGCCTTACCGCTCTTCCTCCGGCTAAGCATGTCCTCCCGTCGCTTCTTTTCACCATCCCCTATCCTTTCCAGCCTCCTACGATCTCTCCTTCCTTCCACTCCTCCTACTCTCGTCACCCCCTTCTTACTCTCTTTTGAGTTCAGCGGCTCTTTTTTGCGACAAACAATCACCTTTTTCGGTAACACTCAGCCTCCTCCCTCTCTTCTCGTATTCCTTTCTTCTCCTTCCCCCTTTCCTTCCTGTCGCTAGTTCTTTTTTTAAAGACCGCAAGCTCCTCCACCCGTCGGATATATTCCTAGTCACACCCTTTACTCACACATAATTATTATAGTCTCTGGAGTACTATCCATCATCTCTTTACCTCTTTCGGTGCTTCAAGCCTCTCATCTTTTCTTTTCCTTCATTTCCACCGTGAATTTTCACGCGCCCACGTTTAAGCAGTTTGTATACCCCAACACTCAATTCGTTTAATTACTCCGTGCTCATTTCATCTTCTACAGCAACGCTACTCTGGTACCTTCCTTCTGCCCTTGGGATTCAACCTACGCCTAAATTCCCTCACCACATTCCATTAACTCGGGTCATCCAATATCTCTTCAACCTTTCTCCTTGGGTCCGTACCCATTGCATCCTTTTCCTTTTTTCCCCACGCAAGTTCTCTCCTCCTTGCACTTCCAGTACATCAGTTTTGACCAAAAACTTCGCAAATACTCTAGACTTCTCGTCGCCTCTCTCGCCCTCTCTACTCTTATCTCTGTTCTCCTTTCTCTCCGTCCCTCGTGCGCTTAATTTCTCTACAGCAAGCTCAACCTCTCCGCCTCGTCTCTGTGTGTAGGGAGGTATCAAGCGTCAGTCACCACCTCCACCCAAGACATTAACGTGCCTCCGCTCGAAACAATCTCTCTACTCTCTTTCTCTCCTGTTTTCTTCCATAACAGTCCATTTCTCATCACACTCCTATTCTACCCCTTCTTTTTCCACCTGAATTTCTTTTTTGAGCTAAGTCTTTTGACAAAAACTTACCTACGCGAATATTACCCTGGCCCCAACTATCCTTAGACCTTTTCTAGTTCGTGTGCTTCCGTCATCTTATACATTGCACGCGTCCCGACAACAGAATTCGCTCTCCCATAAAAATCGATATTATCCTCACACATCCTCATCACTAATGGATTGTGATAGTTTTTTTTTTCTTTTTTTTTAAAACTTACTCCAAAGGGTTCATTTCTCTACCGAATTTTCGTGTTGGCCACAACCCATTCATCGTATAGCCTTCTTGCCCTGTACAGTCCTCTCACCATACATCTCGGGTCTGCTGTACATCATCCTCAGTTACCGTCTTACTTTGCGGCTCAACTCAACCCTTATTCGTTAACTCTCAGATTCTATTTCACCCGTATTTCATTTGGGAAGGAACCAATAAAACTATTCTATGGATATTTTCAGTTACCAATATTATTATAAAAAAAACGCCTCACAATAATTCCTTTTTTTTTAGAAGCGCCCCTGAACACCCAACAACTAAACCTTCCCCTCGTCTCGCCTCTCAGTCTGATCCCAGGTGATCTCTTTCTCTCCCCGGTTTTTCGTCTTTCTTTGTCCCCTTCTCGTTTCTTCTCTTTCTCCGCGCTTGCTCTCACTTCCTCCACTTCCTCTTCCTCTGTACCACACTCTCTACTCCCCCTAACTACGAAGAACGCCAGCTCAATCCACTCCATTCTTACACTCCACCTCTACCTCTTTTCCTTAATCTCCTCTTTAACCTCAATCCTTATCCTCTTCTTAACCATATCAGTCTATACAGCACACATTCCATTTCCTCTGCCCCCTTCTCCGTTCTGGAGTTCACCAGTCACTAACTTAAATCTAGAATTATTTCTAAAAACTTATATGAATTTCTACCTTGATAAACATTGCAACTCCAACCTTTCACTTTTTCTCCCTGCCCCTCCTCTTCAATTTATATTACCCACTTCTCCCTCTTCTTTCGCATCGGTCTCTCCCCCCCTTGTCTTTCCCCACTCCTCTTTCCCTCCTTTCGCCTTCTGCTCTCCTCTACCTCCTCCATCCTCCCCTTCTCCCTCCCTGCGCTCTCCTTCTCTATCTCCAACGGTTCCGCCACGCTCAAATCTCAGTACCTCATTCCTTCTTCCTCCTGCTTCCCTCCTTTCCCCTCGCACTCCTCGTCTCTTACGATCCCGTCCTCGTCATCGTTTACATCCTCGGCGTCCTCTTTCTCTCGGTCCTCCTCTCCACTCTTTCACCGCTGTACTACCTTGTCGTTACAATTCATTTCCTCCTAGACTCGCATTACCACCTCCGCCCTCACCCTCACTTTCAATTTACTACCTCCCTTTCTTTCCTCCACCCGTTCCTTCCTCCGCTTTTCTTCCCTTCACCTTCCTGTTTTTTGTTTTCTTTTTTTCCTTCCCTATCCCCCTCTCCTTTTCGCTGCTCCTCCTCTCCCCTCTTCTCTCTTATCTCTTCACATGATTCCTAACGGAATTCATTTTTAACAATTAAACATTCAAAAAACATTCCCGTATAACAAACAAATCTTAAATTAACAAACAAAATAAAAGTTTTGAAACTCCAGGGAAATTTTTAACAAAAAAAACAAATCAAAGATCATTTTTTTTTTTTTTTTCATCTTTCTGCCAAATCGTAAGTTTTCTCTTTCCTGATAATCCCCTATACACCATCTATCGTATTTATCCGGTAGCGGAAGTTTTTTTCCGGTCTCTTCCAGATCGTTGAGAAATACTGAATTGATTCGGCTTTCTCCCAACTAAATCAGTCGAGAGAAACCCAACAATTCAGTTTTGTTGTACTTTTGAAATCCCAATGAGAAGGAACCTCAAGTATATTGGACATGAGAAGATCTATAAGTCTTCGTGAAAAAAGTGGAGTTCAATCGGCTAATCAAAAAAGGGCACATGCACATTTCTGTTTATCTGTTAGGAGAACAGTAGCAGAAGCATAAGAAGATAGTAGTAGGAAGGAAGAAAGATTTTAAGCCACCAGAACATCGAAGTTAGGAGATTCTTATATCTTACGTGCTTATAGAGAAATGTTTGTCGGTACTAATTTTTACATAGGCACGCATACTCCACCTTCAAACGGAAATTATAAAATAAAAGTTTATAGTTGGATATATTAAAACGAGTTGAAGGATTAATTCTAGCCTCTGGGTCTCAGACTAAGGGAGCATAAAATTAGGGTTTAGAGTTAATAGAGGGTAGTATTCATTGCATGTTGGTTAAGTCAAAGAAAAGACCACGCCTGTGCAAATCTGCTATAAAATTCGTACAACAAATTCATATTACATAACAAAGAACACCAAAACCAAAAAAAAAAAATCACACACACACACACAGACACAAACAAATAGACAAAAACCAAAGGAGAAATAGGGAAAATTTATTTCTAATAAATTGAAAACCTAAATTTTAAAACCACCAAAATAAGCTTACTTACAGCAAATATCTAGATATTTTTGAATAATGCAGAAAGTTTAAAACACTTACGCACTCACGAAATTGCGTTACAAAAAAAAAGGAATTTACAGACATGTTGTTTCTCTAAGTAGAAATAAATCTAGAATATATAAATAATAATGATATGATCTTGGAAAAATAGGTAAATTTTTACGCTAAAGACCAAGTTGGGAGAAACAGGCTAAAAATCTAAGTCAAAAAGGAAATTGCGAGGGTAAAAAAAAAATTAAAACATGTAAACTTTATTTTTGGGTGGAACATAGCAATATCCTTATCAAACTAGATTTATTGATTGAGTTCTAAATTAAGTTTCTCATTAATTTTTACACCCAAGAGGTAAGAAGTATCGGCCATTAACACCACGCACACCAGACACCAATCAAAAATGGCCCACGCGATACATACCCCCACCACGCATACCCGATACTACCACGACGGATCCCACCACTCCCCACACCATATACTAACCTACTAATACTAATACATATATCTATATATAACATATACTTAATTATATCAACTCTAACCAATCCACCTATAACCTATAATAATATAGGGTACAATACCTATACCTTACACGTATTATATATATATATATATATAATACACACACTCACTATACACACACACACACATATATAAGCGGATTGTATACCGCGCAAACAGAATTTTTCCCGGTTCCTATGGAACTTTCACGAAAACCTTGGAAAAAGTGTCCGGGCTTTTCAGAACACGTTAACTTTTTCAACTTCAGATACACCTTACATATTCTATACTACTATTCATTAAAACTTGTCTATCTGATTAATTTAATCAAAGTGGAGTCTCTTACTAGAAGTATCTCTGGCATGCTTGTCATATCCCTATACTGTGAGCTACTTAGTTCTTAAGCCAATAATTTGCTAAAATTAAACGGTTATCAATAAATTTATTAAGTAAAAAAGAAATACTATACTACAGCTGCGTTTCCAGAAGCCCGAGCGCAGCCCCGTGTGCAAAAAAATCGACTCGGAAACGCTAATTGGTTTTTGAGAAAAAAATTACATTAACCAGTTAGAGAACAAGGAAATTTGAATACCTGGAAACGGATAATATCCTGAACGCGCGACCCATCGGATTTCAGCTTCGGCAATTGTAAAAATCAATGCACTTATCATCGGGTATTACTAGAGAGGGGGCACTTGCCCCCTAATTGGGTGAAGATAAAAAAAATGAACTTATATTTTTTTGCAGATAGTGTTTTTTAAGGAATTTATTAGATGGAAAAACTGGAAAAAGCTATTACAAGTCTGAGACACGGTTATTGTAAGAGTTTTATGACCTCAGATTTCATTATCAAAACTGTGACTATATTCGATTAATTATATATATATATAATTATATCACAGTGATACGAATCCCAAGTTTTGGTACTCCTCGATTGTTGATTTCTCTGGGTCTGCTAGATGGCTGGGTGCAGTAGCTTTTTTGGAATCTGTCTTATATAGTGATGATAATAATAATAATCAATAATGAAATATTAATAATAATCAATAATAATAATAATAAGGTAATAAATAATAATAATTCGCGGATAAAAATCATGTTCAAATATTGAACACAAGTGGCTTTAAGCCATTGCGGTTTTATATAAATTAAAGTTTTTAGTTAGACAATCGTTTTTGTATTGCTCAAAACGAAAGAGTTTTAAGTTGACTTAAGCGGAGGTTGTTTCTTCAGTATTTTAAGAAGAATATTTGAAATACGAGTAATTGATAACGAGTTATATAATAATATATTATATATAAATCTATAATATATATATTATAGTTATATATATATGAATTACATAATATATATATATAATATTTTAGTATCTATTATATATATATATATATATATAACTATTATATAAGTAGTGGATGCAAAAGCTAAGTTTTAAGACTTTCATTGTTTTTTACTTCTTTCGGTTTTTTGTTTTTTTTTTCGTTTTTATTAAAATAAATATCTTTTATTATCTTCTGTCAAATATTTTAAATACATTTTAAAAAACCTTAAATGGCTTTTAAAACCTTAAAATAAATGAATAGAAGTAATGATAAATATTTCAAAAGGTGGTAAATTTCAAATTTGGTAAATATAATTATATGGTTAGTATTGTATTTTTTCTCACATTTTTGCAGATAACATAGAAGATAATATTTCTTTTTAAAGAAGTATATATAATATATCTATATACATCATATATAATAATAAATAATATATATATATATATATACTATATATATATATATATATATATATAGTATTATAATTATATATATTAATAATGTTCACGAGTCGCGGTAAAACATTTCTATGAAGTCAGCTTAAAAATTGGCACGGATTTTTGAGAAATTCAAATAACAAAGAAGAAATGTAGCATTCTTTTAGTTGAAATAAAATATATTGAGTGCTAGATTTTGTGACTGATATATTTACACAAAAAATAGGAAATAAGTAGGTTTCTATACCTTTCTTTTTTTTTATCTTAGGAAATTTTCACATCACAACGAGCCCCTTTACTTACTTTTAAACTTAGTCTCTAGGCCAGGTTGTTTCTTTTCATTTAAATTATTGTTGAGGAAATGTAAAGGGGTATCACACATTAATAATGACGTCATAACCAAGAAATCGAAAAACGTGATGCACATAGTCTACCCTCCAGGAAACTAACAACCAAATTAGTCTCAAAGTTTTTGACTACCTTATTGGACATGCAGCTATATTTTAGTTAAATTTCTACACAAAAAGTTATAAATGTTGAGAATAAATTTATTTATGTAATATAAATGCTTTAATTCTTTTAATATAATATTAATATCATAGTATATCCTAAGTCTTCTTTAGATTTTCAAATGTTGTTTGAAACAAGAAATTCAAAATAACTAAATACAAACATGTTGTTCTGGTTACTACAATTTATAAATCACTAAAGATATGGTGAATTTGTGATTTTTTCATGTTTATTAAGTGGCATGATACAGATATTTCACAGATTACATGAACCATTTTGACCAAACTGTTGCACGCTATTTAATCAAAACCTAAGACATGCCAACCAATATAGTCTATTTATTAACACTTTCTGCAAGACGACTTTTCTCATATTTGCATTGCGTGGTAATTGATCGACATAGTTCCTGTCCTTTAGTCTTTGGACGCGAGTGTTTTAATATCGCAATTTCGAGAGCAATAGTCGGCCACTTTTGTATTTAAGACTTTCAATTTTTCTTGCAAAGTATGGAGACGAAAAGGACGCTTCAATAATTTTTCATTAATGCAAAACAAATCATCTATTGTTAATAAATAATCAGTAATTCACTATAGAAAACACATAGTAAATATAATAAAATAATATTACATATAAGATATATAATATATAATAATAATATAATGCTAAATAAATTAAATAAAAATACATAAACACAATAACAAATAATAAATCCCCAAACTTTATAACTGAGTGAAACACCAGAGGATGTTATTATTCATTTAAAAGTGAATAACTGAAAATTAGCGAAACGTTTTTCGCGCAATGCGCACGAATTAAATTGAGTTCTACGAGTGTAAGATGACCGCTTTACTCTTGCTCTTAATTATTTCATTCGTTTGCATAGAAAAAATTCACTTTTTATAAATTCAACTTAAGAAATGATATCATCAGTTAATTTTGTAAATAATATTTTTTAAATGTCAAATTTAAGTTGGAAAATGAAATTTCATTTGTTAATCTAACCTTATAAAATAAATAAAATAAATTTAATTATATAAAAAGTATGTGGCATCATCAGTTGCATTAGGGTAAGTTGCGCTTACCTAGTATAACCCTGAATGCACGACTCTGAAGTAGTGTACATCAATCAAAGTTATAGTCATAATAATATATAGTAAATAATATATATATATATATATATAGATATATATATATATATATTATATGTTTACTTTATATAAATAATAATATATATTATAATATATATATTATATATATATATATAATTTATCATATAGTATATAATATAATATATTATGCATATATATATATATATATTATAATATTTATATATATATATATATATATATAACATAATAATATATATATATTACTATTATATAGATATATATATATATATATATATAATTTGTAGCGACTCAAAATTAGCATAAATTTTTAAATTCCAGAATCCTAAGTAGCGATTATGGTGCATTATTATTATACTATTATTATTATTATTATTATTATTAATAGTAGTTATTATTATTATTATTATTATTATTTTTATTATTGCGCGTCGTGAGTGAGAGTATAAGCGTAGTGGATTTTGTTATATGCTCGTAAAACGTCTTTCTAATAAGCCCCTCGTCGGAAGAGAGATAGGAAGGCATAAAAAGGTCTCGCGGTGGTAGTTCTTTTAGAGCGCTTTTATCGCCAATTAAAATCATTAAAATAAAGCATGTGTTTCCGAGCCAAGTTCTCATTGGCTACAAGAGTTTCAGCCTTCTCTCTTCAATTTGCTCAAATGGACGCGTTCAATAGTAGTAGCAATAATAAAATTATATATTCATTGTCAAAGATTAATATAATCCTATAATCATATAAAATAATAATAATTTGATAATTGGTGTTGCTAATAATAATAATAAGATAACTGAAACGAGCATAACTGTACTTGGAGATAATGTAAAAAAATGGAGCTGAACACCAAAAATTAGGAAGATTAAATAGTTAAATAATAATAATAATTAATAATAATAATAATAATTAATAATAATAATAATATAATAATAATAAATAATAATAATAATAATAATAATAATAATAATAATAATAATAATAATAATAATAATAATAATAATAATAAACTTTGTAAAATTTATTTGAAAACCCAAAATAAATAAATTAGAATTAAAAATAATGTAAAGCAATTCACAAGGTCAGGAAATATAAGTAAAAATAAATGCAACCGAGAAGTATCTATCTCTTTAAAGCTTTGTATATTTGCATAACAAAATAAGAATAATGCCAAAACACCGTTCACTCACCTTTGAGTTATATCTGTTATGATGTAATCTTTAAATACATTGTGTAATATTTAAGTAAAATAGTTGCAGTCCACTAAAAGCATGCAAAGTGTTGTGTGTGTGTGTGTGTGTGTGTAAGGTCCCTTTTCCAACCCTAGGAAGATTTTTTTTATTGCAATTTCTGTTAAATATTCTTGCATAATTGCTTTTACTTTTTGTTCCTTTCCATAAATTATTCGTTCCATTTTAAAAAGATATTTGTTTAAATTTATTCTTATTTTAATTGGTGGAAAAGACCCGCCATACTTCAATTTTTTTTTTAAGAAAAACTAGAATAACTTGAAAGAAATCTAATTAAATTATCTCGATAATCACCTACCCATATATTATTGATCAGCATATTATATATATATATTAATATATATATATATATATATATAATATTATTAATATTTATATATTATATATATACTAATCATATATATATATAATAATATTATATATATACTATATATACTATATTTATATTATAATATATTTAATATCATATATATATATAGTATCTATATATACTAGTATATATATATATTATATATATACTATATAATATATATATATATATATAATATAATATATTGGAGAAGGAAGTAGATCTCCAAATCGTAAGAACTTACCCACTTGGGGCATGGGAAGTGTTAAGTGTACAATTCCCTTGACGCTCCAGTCCTCAATGGTTCGGCGCCTCTTGACTATATCAGATTTCTTTCACACTGGGCAGTGCTCTCTTGAGTTATCACAACACACACACACACACACACACTACACACACCACACACACACACACACAACAACCACACACACACACACACAACACACAAGACACACACTTTGTACAGAATTTCTTTCTATAACAATGTGTATTGAGAATATGGAAAGGAAGATGATAGTCGGTTGGTTTAACGGATAGTAAGAGTGAGTGTAAAGTGTGTTGAGGAATCGACACGGACCGATGGAACCGAAGAAATGTGGGTTGAATCAATAAAGAATGTCTGAAGCAAAGGAATTGTATGACAGAGGCAATTAAGAAAGGTGTGCCTCAATAGGAGTGAATTGCTTTGTTGACGGGGGGGCATGATTTGGGTTTTGCCCCAGTGAGTCGAATCCTTAACATAAGCGAGAATCACAGTGGGGAGGGGGGGGGTTCTCTCGCGGTGTTTCTGATAACCATAGGCGTGGATTTATTTTGTTTTACTGTGACGGGCTCACCTAAGGTATGGGAGCTTTTCTTTTCGAACTTACGTCATTCTTCTCTAACGTAACTGTTCTCTTCGGTGTATGAATTAGGCACATTTCACCCCAATCTTGGTGTTTGAAAGAATTATATATATATATATTATTATATATATACTATATATATATATATATACTATAATTATATATTATTATATAATATATAGAGTAATATATATAATATATTATATATATATATAATATTAGAGGCGTGTACCGGAATTCTGGCCTGCCGGTAATGGGTATTAAGATTTATTACGGTCCGAACGGACAGTTTACTTTCGTTTCTGAAGGTAATCTTAACAACTAGTTCATTTCAATAAACATTTTATTAATTATCATCAATAAAGGTGATATATATTTTCTTATTAAATGTTTATAAAACCAACTAATATTCTAACTGAATTGCAATTGAAGTTTTGATAGGGATGATGACTTAGATTAATGTTACACACAATAGCTAACCACATTTACACATTTATTTATTATCTTAACCGAAATCTTATTTGACTATTTACGAGACATCCAGTGCTCAAATCAAGGTCCCATTGAAAACAAATTAAATTTAAAAGCAAGAATGACATTAATTTTTAAATGAATGTCGGGAAATTTAAATATTTTTATTCAATCTATTTTTTGAAAGGATTGAACTATTAGATATCACATCACGAAGGGCAAACGAATACAAACATGAACTATAACTTTTATTTCTGAGTGTTTTTATCAAAATCTGACAAAGATGCTTTCTGTATTTTTTTTTTACTTTAGAAATAATCAGTTCTTTATCCATTCTCATTTTTTAATTTATTATTATTGCTTCCCTTACGAGAGATGTAATAAAAATATTATTAGCTACGGAGTTATATACTCTAAAAGAGTTCTTTTCATTTTAGATTTGTATTCATCAATTATTCTCATAACTTATTTTTTAACCCCAGACCATTCGAGGTCATTCGAAACAGTCGATGTACTGTCTATGCTGTAAGGGATTCAACCTTCTGTTACAGTATCATCAGCTAATAATTATTTTACATAATTGATGATAAAACTTGTATAATTAACCTGGCTTACTCTTAAAACACTAGAAAATGGGAATTATAATTCACATTGTTGTTACTCAAATTGATAATAAAAACAGTAAATTTCGTTTCTTATCAGCAATCTTCAATATTTTTCGCTATTTATGTCATAATTAAATCTTATTTGAATTGCCAATGTGAAGGGCCCTACACGTGTAGTGAACTAGAAATATATTAACCCCTATTTACATACAACCTTCAACAAGTGCCAACAGAATGTGAAAATTTCTAGTATATAATAAACTTAGAAGCCTACTTTTTATTTTCCTCATCATATATTCATTTACATAGATTAAGAATGAGCGTACAGAGCACATAATATATGAGAAGCACAACTGTTTCATTAGCTACATTGACGCTTTAAATATTTATGAACCATTAGAAGTACATTATTACACTTAAAACACTGTCTTCAATTGTGATACCTTTGGGCATCAGACTTAGTCTATTTATTTTTTTATTTTTTAAATATTTAATGGTTTTAAAGAGAAGGGACAGAAGAATTCATAATTTAGAAGAAATCTCACTAGACTTTGACGCAGTAGACTAGTATGGGTACCTATATCAAAAGCTTTGCCAAAACCTACATTAAAATAATATCGACCGCGTTTTCTCATCAAACAATTAAATATTATAAATTATATCAACTAAATTCTAAAGTGGTTGATTCATAATTTCTAAGATAGAAATTCAACAAATGCATGTAGAAAACATTTATTTTTCGTGTTTACAAATAACTTCGTCTTTACTGTATATATAATAATATATGATATATATATATATATATTATATATATATATATATATATATTAAATATAATATATTTATTTAGTGGGTGTTTTGTTGTACAAATAAGTTTGTTTTTACTGTAGTATTATGTAATAATGTAATTTGAATTACATCCTGCAGTGCTTATTTTACACACAAACGCTCGCGCAGCGCAGCCACACACAAACACTCACACACACACACACAACAACATTCAACACCAACACACACACACAACACACCGATTGTTTTGATCAATGTCGTGGATTGCGGATTATTGAATAACCAATAGAGAGAGTGCTCCCTGGCCGATTTCCAAATCTAAAAAGGCTATTAATATTTTTTTTCTTTTAGTGTGGTTGTGTTTAGATGGCGGTTGTCAGGGTAGGATGGCGTAGGGTGGCATGTGGGCTGGGTCGCCCAAGTTGATGACCTGATTTCTTATTTTTGATGATATAATATTGGTTACGTTTTGCATTAGGAAGACTTTATGGGATACCAATTTGAGTCAAGAAATATAAAGAATGTTAATATAATTTTATGTATTACATAAAATGTTTAATTTGTGAATTATACTATAGACATTTATTTTCCAAATTGTGTTTCAGTTCACTTCCGTTTGACGGCTCTATATTCGCCGGAATTTATGACTTATTTCGATATATATACTATTTATATATATACTATATTATTATATTTACTATATATATAGTATTTATAATATTAATATATATATATATTATTATAATATATAATATATATAGTAGTATATAAATTACATTCAGACAAGATATGAGGACAAATCTCATTTAGAAGAATGGTTATGTCACCTATAGAAGTAGGAAAATGCGACGGCGAATGGGATGTCAAGTAGAGGCAGATCAAATGAAGGATTTTGTAGATAGATTGCTTAGGGACATGGAGAACTGTTAAAAATTAGATAGAGGGTGGATCAGTCAATACATGAACTGGGGGTGAGTTTACGTTGGCCAATACGGCAGGCGTGCAAAATATCACTCGATGGAAGAGCTTTCTGTCGGTGAGAGGAAGAACACTCACCAATTTGCACGGCTTTATATTTCTAAGTATCGCCTCTCGCTGATCACTCCCAGCATTCCTGCCAGTCAGACCGGCAAGCCTTGTCCGAGAGGAGGTAGATATAATCGATTGATGAGAGCGACGCAGATGTCTGAATGGCAATCGGGAGAGGATGTACTAGAAACAGCTCTGGCAAAGGAGGTGGCGGACATCTGGCCTCTCATGTCCGCAACTCATTTTCAGTTACCTGCTACTGGAGGGGATCCCAGAATAGAGTATAATTGGTTGTCTTTGCAGAGAGTGGAGCAGCGAAGGAAATTGTGGCTACAGCGTGACATTGTGTTCTATTAGAAGCGGGGCTTTAAGCGCTTGGAGGACTCATTGAGCGAATTGAATAAATTACGATAAGATGCGTCTTGGTTAAGGAAGAAAATTCGAGAGAGGGCAATCATTATAAGCATTAATTCTGCCGTAAAAATTGAGATGAGTGGGGGAGAGGTTGGCGTTAAGAAGACAGCAGACGTTACCACAACTGTCCCTGTTTAGGAGCGTCAGATTAAACAATCGGAATTACAATCCACCCAGTTGAATTGCGGAATCGAGATAAGAAATTGATGAATTTAAACAAGCATCCGTGGAATGGCACAGTATGGAGAGAGACGGTTCAGGGTCAGGCAGATGATGGAGAGGGTAAATAAGCCATGTTGTATAGCCCTTCATCATAGAAAACGGCGACACTTTTGCAAGGGATGTCCAGGAAGTTTAGGATTATTTGTGTTTGCAAATGGTCAGGAGAAGAGAATTCTGGAGATATCTCCAGACAGACATCGAGTGGACGCAGGACGGTCATGGGGTTTGAAAGCGAAGATAACTTGCATTCATTTTGATGTAATTCCCTTCGAAGAGGAAGAGTTATTTTGAATCGGCTCAAATTTTGGCTGGATTCAAGATGATATGATTTGGAAGAAGAATTATTTGCAAAGGGAGATAAAATATTATGTGACTAAAAAGCATGTCGCCTAGAAGTTATTGGACAGAGTTCTTGGCAAGGAATGCTCTCCAAGGCTACTGTGAAGGATGAACAGGACTTTGTTCATTTGCTGGTCAGTTGAAAGCTACCAACTCAGCGGTAGGGTAGTGGACGCCATTTGGCGGGATTTGATTGAAGGACCTGTATCGTTGGCTATTTGCAATAGTCAGAGCAATGTAGGCGTGCAGCTAGCAGGGCTACGTAATCTGCTAGTTCGGCATGGGATTGGATGAAAATGAAGTTCTAGTGGAATGAAGTTAGTGTCGTGGTTGACATGGCTGACATGGCTCAGTCCGAATTTTGTAGTATAGGATTGCCTTGATTTTTGTAAGAGATATTATGTCTTTAATCACTGTCTTCATTATCTCGCTGCTCAATTTTTGTGTGAAATCACCGTCTTCATTATTTCACTGATAAGACCGGCATTTTAGGGAAGAAGCACTGTGATTTCCTCCACAGTTTTTTGCAGCAGTAGAATTAAGTAGTGTGTTTTCGCAAGGGAATATGAAATATCTATCTCCACAGATGCGCACATACTTCATCGGTCTCCTACAGTATTGTTCGGGATGATCCAACGCTGGCATTTAAAAGCACGTCTAGGCTATCGTCGGTGAAAAACGTACGAATCACCTCCAGCTGTGTAACCAATTTTTCAACTCTAGTAGTGAAAAAGGGTGTTAAAGGTCACTTTAAAATGAAACCGAGGGTTTGAGTGGTGTCAGGCGGAATCCAAGTGGGTAAAGTGTAAAACGTTAGTTAGAATGAAATCTTCTCGGCTGAGATTTTTCTATGGCAATGACATCAATATTCGTTCGCTCTTGTTCTAAAGGTAATAGTGTCTACTGATGTGTATATAGATTTCATCAGGAGTGACAATTTAGTAGGTTGTTTCCCCCCGAAGAAGAAGTTAAGGATAAGGATTAAAAGTCTTTTGGATTGCCTGGGTGAGTAAGCTGTTAGACCAGAAAGGACCACTCCTCATTAAGTGAATGGGGGTCTTCAACTCCCTAAGCTTTTTCAAAGTGCAATCACTATGAATGTTTCTGTGCCCCAGTGTATTTTTGAGTGGTGGATGCAAAAGTAGGAAGATACATCGGGTAATGTCGTGTCAGCTTACCAGTCCGGAGGGGGAGCATGCATATGGAGTAAACTAGTGTGATAACGACTAGGGAGGGGGCACCTTATCGGGGTGTGTCCGACCCCGTGTTTGGGAGCACCTGGGATGCTCGAGGTCGTTCGCACAGGGCGACTGATCGCTAGGGGATAGACAGAAGGCTATCGTGAAATGGAGGCGAATACGCATTTAATATTCGATATGCAGTCAGAAGAATAAGTCGTTAGGTTCTGGTGCGGGGTTCGGGCAACGTTAAATCACATTACTTTACAGGGCGAACTTAGAGATTTTTCCTCGTTATATTAAAATCAAACACTATGGTCCCCTCATGTGACATCGGCCTATGAAGTTGTGCCCGAGGCCGTCGCGTATCGGTGGGGGAGTCTCTTCATTATAGGATTGTTTCCATGGAGGTGGTCAGGGAAAAAAGCATGCCAGCCTTGGGGCTAGGTCGTGTGCACCCGAATTACAAACGAAGGGTGTAAAGGTTCAAACACGTTTCAAACCACAGTTTGATGACAGGGGTCCCTCCCGTACAGGCAATGGTATCATCGGGCGTTCAGTCTACCTCTTAGCAAACTGAAAAAAATGTATAAGGAAACTGTGATGGGCAAAGAAGTGGATCAAAATCAAATTTATATGAAGAATGAGGGGGATAAAGATGAGCCTAATAGAGTTGCATATGTGGCAAAGCACAATGACATCTAGTGCTGGGGCCCGGAGGGATGCCAAAGTCCCCCTAATAATTGCGTTCTATAATCACTATTTGGCAGGCTCTAGATTGGTATACCAATTTCCATGATCACCAAATAAGAATCAAATATTCCTCGTGTTGGGGTTAAGTATAGTATATATTAATAATATATATATAAAGTTAAGTTATATATTAGTATATTAAAATTTTATATATAATATAATATATATAGTACACAAGTATACTATACTTATATATTAAAATAGATATAACTGATGATATATTCTACTGTGCCGTCGCACGCCGTTTAAGGTTCCATATACTACGTTTTAAGATTGGTTAAGATTTCTTCGTGTGTTTAAAAAATATTCCATATACTATAATATATATATACTACTCGTCAACTTTATGATATAGTAATATATTATATATTAGTAATATATATATATTATATATTATATAATATAACAAACTATATAATTTAAAAATATATATAAAAAAAATTAATCCTATGCTCAACAATAAATTTATTAAAAAAAATTTAAAGTATAATATAATAAATCGAAGATATACTTTGATTGTACAATTTCTTTTCGGGCATTGATTCGTTTAATTTTCTATATTTTTACTTTATGCATAGCGGTACTATAAGTATACTTATATTATCAAAGTAGTTATATAGTAGTCAGTTTAATGAATCAAGTGTTAAAAAAGCAGCAATGCAGTGTTCACTAAACGAACAGCTAGAAACTTTTGCAATTTTGAAGCTGCATCCTTTTTTTTTTCAATTAATAATTAAATAACATCCTTGGGTAAAATATTTTATTGGAAAAGCATGATTATTTCCTTGATCCTGTTTTGTATTTATCTTTTATATTTACAATCCTTGTATTTATTTATATGAACAATTTTTTTGTTCCTATGGCAGTTTGCCGATGTCAACTTCATTGTGCCAAGTGACGGATGTAGTTCTTTACGCGATATGAAATCTGATTTTTCGATTAGAAATAAGTTAAGGTTTGGGTAAATTTTCGTCATATAGATCAAAATTTCTTTTTGGTATTGATTAGGCGTGGAATATACAATTCTGATATAGGGAATTTTGTACATTCGAAATGTATTTTTGCCATAGTACGATGAATAGGAATCGGAAAAATCGACATTATTTTTAGAATCGACATCGGCCATTTTAGAATTTCTCGAATTGGAATCGAACATTATTTTTAAACTCGTTTCTCACTCAGATATATTTCTGAGTCAATTTATTTAACAACTAGTGATCATAGTTTAAAAAGAAAGTTAGTTAGATTTATGTTATCTGGATATAAAAATATGTAAAATATTCATTATATTCAGCATATAATATTCATCGGCCATTTTTTGTAAAGAATGAAATATTTATTTCCTTCATTAAAAAAAAAAAAAAAATTTTTTAAAAGACTCTTCCCTTGAACACACCTGTAGGAGGAGGATTTGATGGCAGTTGAAAATCAAAATTTTGTATTGCGTTCAATTAATTTTAATGAGTTAAATGTCATGATATCTTTGTTTCCTTTGTTTTCCTCAGGCTTTTTTTTTATCTTAATTTTTCTCACCCCCCCTTATCTTCTTTAGTTATTTATTTTCTCAAACTTTTTTACTTCTTTTCTTGCAAACTCCACTCTAACTTCTTTTTTCTCAGTTTTTTTGTAATCATTTTCTCATTTTATCATTTTCTCACTCTTAATGTTCATTTTCTCACTCTTTATGTTCATTTTCACTTTTTCATTTATCTCCATTTTTCCTCATTCTTTGCTTATCTTATTGTTCCTCGGTTTCTTAATCTTTCTTCCTCATTTTCTCATTCTTATTATGTTTTCTAATTCTTCTTCTCTTCAGTTCTATTTCACGTTGCTTCATTTTCCTGATTCTTCTTTATGTTCATTGAACAAATGATGGTTTGTCTATTTGTTTATTTTCATTCATTATTTATGTTCATTTTTCATTGTTTTATTTCTTCTCATCTTTATTGCTGTGAGCAAGAAAAATTATAGTATAAACTGTAACAATATTTGTTAAAAGTCAAATCTTTATTTCATATATGATATCTACATTTTTGCTTAGTTTTTTATCTTCAATTTTCCTCTTTTATATCTATAATAATTTTTTCCTTACCCGTTTAATCGACCTCCTCTTTACTCCACATTATCGCCAAATTTACCTATATTAATCTCGTTCCCATATTTTGAGATCTTTTCTGCATGTTTTTTTATCTTCGTTTTTCTCATAATCTACTTTATCTTCATTTCCCTCATTTTAGTTTTTGTTACTATAAACTTAAATTAGCTCATTTTTTTCTCTTATCACTTCACACCTATTCACATATTCCCTTCGCTCATTAATTTTCTCTATTGTGAACATATAATGTTTTTATCTTATTATAAAACGTGGTTGTTTTCAATCCTTCAAAAACTCAATTCTCTCATCTCTCTACTCTTATCTCTTCCACTTTGGGTGTTCTGAGGCGCCTTCATAATTTATTCACGCTACCTCAGTTTCTCTCCATTTTGTTGCTCGCTCTTTTATAGGAGTGGGATTCGCCCCTGTATGGAGTACGTCTCACACATCTTGGGTGATTCCAATCATACAGTTCTTGTTCTTGGGGGGGGTCACACACTTTGGGGGTCTATGACTTTCCGTCTCATCATCACTTTCGCTTTAACTAAATCTCTACAGACTCTTTCTGCCAATTGAGTTATTGCTTTTACAAAGGACACTTCTGAAGGTCTCCGGAACTTGCGCTACAAGACGCTGTTTATTATTAAAAAAAAAAACAGTATAGAGATTCACCCAGTATATTTTACAAAATTAGAGAGTATACTGGTTAATAAATTCCATCTACAACCACATCTGCCAATTAAATTACTTTTTAAGGCATTTCAAAGGTATCTCATTTCCGCATTTTAAGTACCTAAAATATATATATAGTACTGATTACATAATTCTGAACCTTCACTAATTTAGCTGTAAAAAATTATTAACCTTCGAATATGATAAATTCAAGATCATTTTGGTTACCTTGGTGTAATGAACTGAATCTACTGATATCAGATCGCACGGATGATAAGAGATCGGTCCAATTTAGCTAAGGATCTTTCATAAAAATCAATATATTTAATTACGAACTTCCATATACTGTTAGGATTCCAGTGGGTTTTTTTATATCACCTATTCTCCACAATATATATATAATATATATTTATATATACCATAATATAATATATATATATTACCATATTACATATAAATATAATAAATAATATGCATGAGTTACATGAATATATCTATATTTGTAATTACATGAATACATCTACAATATATTCTCAATACATGAATATATTTATATACACAATTACATAAATATATTATGCTATTATAAATATATCATAATATATACATAAATATATTATATAATAAATATTGAAACAAATTTGTTATATTTATACTATATGAATATATATATATAACTAAGTCGTATATATCATATAATACTTGTAACTGTTTAACTAGTATGAGAATAACCAACAAAGCTATATGCACTATATGTAGTGCGATAACTAGGAGAGACAATGGAGATAAGTCCGCAGCATGAAGATGGTGGGAAAGTTGATCATGAAGAGAGCTTCATAAAAATCCACCAATATTCATGTAAGTATGTGATAAAGTTATAGATAATATCGTAGAACAATGAGACACCCCAAAACAATGAAAAGACACGTTGTAGACGAGGTTTAGTAAGATAGGCCAGTAGCTAGGGACCAGAACACGGAACAAGAAGCAATATTCTTAGAAGGTTATATAGTAAGACAAACAAAATGATTCATCCAAAAATGCTCTCAATTTGGAAATAGAATAAAGACCACTGCAAAAAAAAATAAAGTTTTAAAGATCGTTCATCAAGACAAGACGATAGTTCCAAAGTGGCACCAATCCACCAACAGAGATAGTATACTACAAAAAGACTTACCAAATACCATTGAAATTTTTCTCATAGATAGCAATGTTATAACTTTCTTCACAACTAAGGTGTTAAGGCCAAACGACAGCACCATGCTAAATATCCAAGCTCCTAAAAAGGGAAGCGCTGACAGGATTCCATTCTGAAAATATAAATTGTGATATCCTTAGTAAACGCAAAAAATAAATCTCCCTACAAAATGAATAATTCTTATACTAGTGTAGGAATGTGCCAAGGCAGGAACACTGGAAACACAGATGGGGAATAGTTTCGGGGGTATAACCCAACAAATAAAGTAAAATATTATATTCATAAAACAGTAATTAGTACATAATATATTTATTTCATAAACGTTACTCTAAATGCCTATATTTTAAAATCTAATAAACTATATAATAAAGATAATAAGTTCTAATTTTTCAAAGGTCCTGCACAAGTTTGTAATATATAATTCTTAAATTGCAGTTTAAGATTAATTTATTTTTTAAACCATTCAAGTTACCCATAATTCAGGGAAAACATGGCACTTTTCAATGCCTAATGAACTCCAGTATCTTCATTTATCTTTTCGACATAATCTTCCAAATTAACTATAAAATATTTATAAAATTAGCACATTCGTGTCTTCCCCTATTCTTAATGTTTTTGATGTTCCATCTTTTTTTGGGAATCATCCTATTTATCTCGCTTAGCAAACTTTTGACGCTTTTTCACAATTTTTTACACCACCCGAGTAACCACCACTGCTCACGGGCAGAGCCCTATTCAAGGAGAGAGATAAGAACTATAAGTGCAACATTCTAACGGAAATTTCCCAGACGAGCACAGACGCAGTCCTTAAAGTGAGAGAAATTAAATTTAGCTGTAAATTATAAAAGATGAATGGGAATTCCACAAAACATGTCTGGAGTTGATAATGTCAACACGAAATTTGTGTTCAGGCACAACGCCCCCTTTGCTACGAGGGCGTCGTAAAGAAGTGGTCAGTTCCTTCGAGCACTTGCCACTGTGGTACCGATAGAAAAGAGACGAAGTTCTAACATCGCGTCGCAAAGATAGAAGGTCAGTGAATTGGAAAGTACAGAACAGTTTATAAGCCTTTTGGTCATTGACTCGACCCTATCCAAAAGTCGGGTGAAACAAGAGCCCCCCCCCTCCACCCCTAGATATCGGAGTAGTAATACACACAGGGGCGGATGAAACCTTGGAGTAATTGAAAAGAGGAAAAAAAAGTTTGCACTCTAAACAGTAACTAAGAGCTTTTTTGAGTCTGGCATAGCAACCATTGTGATTTGATGATTCCAATACATTTTCTTTATATTATATTATAATATTGTCAAAAGGAGAGACGAGAGAACATTGAAAGAGATAGGAAAGCTAGAGGGTGTTTTAGAGAGGGAGATTTGTAGAAGTTGAGTTTTGAAAGAATTGAATTTCAAAAGGTTGAGGCGACCCCACCGGGAAATTCTATCAAGATCAGGGAGAATAGAATTAGAGAGATTAAGATAATAGGCAATTCTGGATACAAAAGAGGGAGCAAATTTGAACTGAGTTGAAGAATGAAGGGTTGAGCCATCGACATATCAGTGGATATAGTTAGATGAGTAATTGAGAAGGTCATTAATGAAAGTAGGTATAGAGTAGGAAATAAGACAGGTCCCTGAGGAGCACCACTGGTGACATGGATGGAAGAAGAAGTCGCCCCATCAACAACAGCCAATATTGAGCGATGTAAAAGTAAGCTAGGCATAAGTAAGCAAAGAGAAGGAGGAAATCCAAAGGAGGGGAGCTTTGAAAGTAGTGGCAAGTGCAATACCCTGCCAAATGCCCTAGATATGACAAGCGCCACCACACAAGCCTCCTCATAGTCCCTAAGGGCGGAAAACCATAAACCGGTTAAATATGTATATCACCAGTAGACCTCGAGCGCCGAAAGTTATACTGGTAATATGAAAAAGGGAATGTTATTCCAAGTGATCTAAGAAATGAGAGTTGAGAAGGTTTTCATAGATCAAAGAGAGAATGCAAGTGAAAGCTATAAGGCGATAGTTAGAAGGATCAGAGCGGCTACCTTTCTTTGAAATAGGTTGAAAATATGCCCACTGCCAATAAGAAGGGAAAGTGCTAGTAATGAGGCATATAGAATATATTTGAACAAGGGGTGCTGCCAGCCCAGAAGCACACTCCTTCACAACTCGGAGGAATGACGTACGGGCCGCTCGCCTACCTAACGTTTATAGATTTCAGGGGCCCATGCACCCGATCAAATGAAATCACAGGTAAAAGCATGGCACACCTGATATTAGAAGGACTGCCAGAGTCGTTCAGGGTTGAATTAGAGGAAAACAGAAGGTCCGAAAATTGGCCTTTTCAGTTGGAGTATTAGCAGCAGAACCATCAGAATAAGAGGAGGAAAGGCTGATTTTCAAGATTTGTTAAGAGATGGGATACAGGTATGGAGAATCACCATTTGCTCAAGGTAATTCTGGGTAGAGAAATTGAAGCTAAGTTCACCAAAGGAAAGTCATTGGCAGCGGTGAGCAATGAAATTGCCTAAAATTGGGATATCAGAGAAAAGAGAAGAGAAGAGAATTTGCTTAATTTTGGAATTTAGATAGTCAGAGAATTTAGGATAGTTAGTAGAGTTGAGATAAATAAACAAAAATAAATTAATTTAAGTTATAGTGGCAAGAAGCCTCAGCCATAAAAACAAGTAAATTTTTAGAAGAGCCGAAGTA
>JABUQX010062457.1:15000-42094 GCA_015478945.1 Trachelipus rathkii | reverse complement strand
AATTAATACTAATAAATAAAATATATGTTAGTTAGTATTTCTGGTGAATGTTTATTTAGTATATATATAGAATATTAATGTATGTAAATGTGGTGAGTAGTGTTTATTTAAACTCTAAATTAAGTACACCAAATAAGTTTTATTAAATAGTTATTAGTATATAATATATGTTTTTTTTATTAAACTATGCATGCAAAATAATGAATTTCACTTTTCTCCCTATCTTTCTTAGTACTCTACCTATGGTTCTCTCTACTCAGTCGTTCCTGCTTCATGCTGCTCACCTTCACTCTCATATCTTCTCTATCTCTCTAATCTTCTCCACCAAGTACCGCTTGCGAGCTTCTGATATCTAAATTGTTAACTGAATTCATTAGTGTACTTTGTCTATTTAAAACTCCTAGTATCTACCAGTCTGTCGGATAATCTAAGCTTACCCAACAAATATTATCTATTCATCTTTATTAGTTTCCAAGTAAATATAAGAAATCTCATTTTTTCATAAATCTAACACCAGTACTCTCTCTCTCTCTCTTTGTGCCTGTTGTGGATTATCTGAGCTAACGTACAGTCGCTCGTTGGTGTAGATAATGTGATAGACTATATCTGTATAATTAAATGTACATTATGACTATTATGTAAGTAACCTATGTTAATTACAAATTTATGACCAATTTTATAGTCTTATCATGGGCTCATTTTAATTTGCATATCGCCCCTTTTGGTTTGTGTAAAGATTAGTTACCAAAAATAACTATATAAAAGTACCCTCAAGTAGTTAGTGTGGTGGTTTGGAAATTAGTTTTACTCCACCATCCAATACAATCTATTCTAAAGCCTAAGTGAGATAAAAGTTAACAATCACTTAATACCAATGTATTTATAATATAAACTATATATAAATATTGTGTAGTATTACATATATATATACACACCTACACCCATATATATATAATATAGTATATAACCAATTGCACCCATTAAGGTTAGCTAATTAATGAGTGTATGACTATGCAATGCAGCTTAATAAAACTATTTAAGTATAACTAAATAAATATTATATTTTAATATATTAATAAGTAAAAAAATAATAAATAGTCAAATTAAAGGTATATATTTGTTTGGGTATACCCATAAACCATCAATTGGTGAAAGTCCGTTACTATAGACTCAAACAAATCCTGACTAAACTCAATACGAAAAGTTTCCTGTGTTAGTGCTGAGTTGAATGCTTCGAGGAGTACGTAGAGTATGTTCGTCGTTGTACTATTAGAGTTCGTGCTATAAATGCCGATATAGTCTTCCCTCTCTCTTCTCCTCTCTACACCTCAAACTAAGAAAGTCTACTACTAATAATGTTTATAATCATATTAAGACTACAAATACAAATAAATATACCTCACTATATATATATATATATAAATATATATTATAATAGTATACTATATAAAACTAAACAAAAAAATATACCCGGACGAACTTAATCCGTTAATACACTATTACTACAGAAAAAGATAATATAGTATATTGTGGTAAGTGAAAAATATATGTTTATACTGATAAAATATATAATAATAATGAGTATGAAAATTAAATACTATCTCAATATGTTAAATATATATAATCATTCAAGAAAAAAGCTTTATCCTTGAATGTAAAGGAGGACTTTTAAATATATATATTACTAATAATTTTATATTATAATTAACTATAAATAACAATAATTAAATAAATTATAGATCAATAAATGCTCGAGTGTTGAGAGCCCCTACTAGTTATTAAAATTTCTCGTAAGGTCATAAAAGAAAAAAGATAACCTCTCTGAGCTTTTGATACGTGCTTACACGGGTCTTGACATACTTGATAAAATATAATAAGACGAGAGAACCCCTCCAACACCCCTATCAGTCTGATATATATTCTTATTTTAGATAATTATTATGAATGCTATCTTAGTCTACATGCGCACATTTCGTACTTTAGCTCACTCCACTACTATATGATACCAATATGGCACAAAAGTGGAAAATAATTATAGGCGTTACATACGTAACTAAATGTTTAAAACCTGCCTACATTATTATCCTTATTGGAACTTATTTTGGTGCTCAAGAAAAAACTCTACTCAAAGGTTAAATAGATAGCTGAGTATATAATACCACTCTAGACAAATACTAACTCTCTTTTAACTACAACAGTTTTTTAAACTTTTGCTTAATCCATTATAAATAGATTTTCTATAATTACAATTATTAAAAATAAATATTTTTATATCCTGCGTCTCATATTCTTTTACCATGTGACATATTAGTACTGGGATCAATTTGGTGCTAAATCCTTACATATACTTCTCTTTGGTGTGATCTCGGTAGTCATTAAACTTATTTATGTCCGGCTCACTAAAGTTAATATATAATGATAGTTGTCCCCCTAATGAAAATTGCTATCACCAAAAGATGAATTGAACTTCATGCATGTGCATGTCTCAAATGAGAACCATGTTTTTTTGTGTGGGTTGGTGTTGAAATCGAGAAAAAAAAAAAACACGAGAATATTATCTTTTCTTTTAAGTATTTAAACCCTTACAAATACTTTGACTAAATTTTAAATTATATATAGGGTAAAGACTAGCAATCTATAACTATATAAATAGTCTGGTATATCATAGCGCCATCTCGTGGCTAATACACCCATACGTGATTGATGTATGCACATTATATTATATGCACAAAAGAGACATGAGTTTCTTCCCTGATATAAAGTTTTCATGTAGATGCTATGTCACGTTGGCCTGGAGAAAACAGGCTATTAAGTAGCGATTGGACAATCTTGATATGTCGGTGAGCTATGACGATTGTCGCGGCTAGAACAAAGGTGTAGGGTCTGAAAGTACATAGGAAGAGCGTAAGAGAACAAAGAGGTAATGGGTAGTGTTAGATGGACACATATACCGCACGGAATAGATACAGAGCACTCAGAAAGTACATGAGCACCTCAGAAAAAACAGCTAGGAAGCATTGAAAGTATGTTGGAAGTAGCTGAAATTGGAAGTAGCTATTGGAGTAACGAAATATGAGAAGTAAGCTCTGTGGAAAGTAGCTGAGTATGATTGTCATAGCATAGAATTCTACATGAAAGTACATAAAAATTCTGAAAGTGCTTGGAAAGTAGCTGATGAATAGATGATGAGGTGGCATAGAACAAGGGGTATGGAGAAAAACACATGAAAGTACATAGGATATCAGCATATAGACATCAAGCTGTTGCTTTAGGAAAGAATGATGGCTGTGTAGGCGTGAAAAATGAAAGGATTATATGAGGCACAGTACCATACGGCTAACATTCAGTTTAAAACAGGCTTAGACACGACATTTATGAACGTTAGTTGTATAAGAATCTGGAAAAATATGAAGAAAGATAGTATTTGAAAGTAGTCTGTTCCGTCTGAACAACATTTTCTTTATTGATGTACCGCTACAGAGCATTAGATGTCATTCTCAGTACATGAAACGCTAACTTAAACTAAAAGTCTGGAATACTATCTTGGCAAAAGTAGCAAGGACTGATATGCATTTGACACTAAGCCATAATAAACAAAAGATTAAAAGGTTATCCCAAAATTTCTTCCTCACAATAATATCAATTTATCGAATTTAGGTACAGCAATAATGCTCATGAAAAAGTTAAAATACATAGATAAAATAACTAGACAAAGGATATATGAATAAATTAAATAAGGTATGGGATAGGAATACATACTCAAGGAAAGTACATGAGCATATCAGTGACGTAGCTAGGAACATCAAAGTAAGTGTAATAATAGTACTAGTATAAGAAAAAAGTAAAGTTAATAATATTTTTTTTATAACACCTTATTTGAGTTTTGTTTTTATATATATAACACAGTAATTTTTACAAATTTCTCAAAAAGATAACTGCCTCTAAACAGATTTTATAAAAAGTCGAGCGATCAAAAGAAACATACTAAAAAATAACTTATATAGTTATTTATGAAGAATAAAAAAAAAAATTGTCAATTTTTACATACGAAAAGGGAAAAAAATAATATAACACAACTACCTTCAAGAGAATGAAAAAAAAAAACCTTAATTTGTTATTTTATTATACAAAACAAAATATAACACATTTTACATCTAAACAAAGTATATACCTCTTAAAAAAAATAAAAGGAAGATAATTATGAAACACCACGAAATCTCTCGCAGCTCTTTATGAGACAAGAAATATAGCCACAAGAGCCACTCTTTGCATAATATTGTATACAATTTCCCAATATACATTATATAAATAACACACAAAAAGTATAACAAAGATTTTGTTTTTTACCCCTTGCGCTACACCTGATTTTATAGGGCTACATTCTACTAGTTCAAGTAATTATATGAATAAATAGATTTTAGTAATAATGTCTTACAATATTATCTCACTATGTTAGTTATATATATACCTAACAAAACTTAATCATAACCTGACTTAGAAGGCCTGAAATAGTACCTAAACCTGATATACTGATATCAAATATATATTGAAAAGTCATATGTAAATTTAACTGCTTGAGCTGTATTGAATACAACTTTCTTTTACCTAAAAAAGAGATCGACAAATAATATTTTATTATTATATTACTTCATACTAATTTATTTAGAATCTAAAGCTAGATTTTTATAAATAAGCTGTTTATAAAGATAAGCTAAGTATTATGGAAAATATATAATTTAACCATAATAAAGATATATATATATATATAATATATTAATATAATAATATATTATTAAAATTTATTATCACAAATTATATTTTTTTGAATACAAAATCTAAGGTAGACTTCGTATTATAATTGAAAGAAGCGGTTTTCTATGACAGAATTTATCATATGTGATTACATATCATCCTTCAATCATCTACACTCACACTTAATATAGAAAAAAGTGACAATAACAATACAGAATTAAATGCTAGAAAAAATAGCACCAGTTACATATACATATAAAAAACCTATATATGATTAAATTAAAATTGGTAATCATAGCCCCAGTTATTAAGAAAAGATGATGATTTATTATATAAAGAAGAGGTGCTGGGGTTTGTAGATTGGTAGCCGCAGAGGGGATTGTCGACTCCTCCCAGCATCTCTTATATTAACAAATCACAGGCGAGCACGTCATACGTTACGTCACACTCAACATATGAAACAAATTATCATAAACGAAAAATATTATGAAATTAACGAATCACAAAATACTACGGTATTTTCGTCATTAGCAACCAGAGCGTCGAACTATATAAGATGTATATTTAGAAAATATTATTCAGCAAATAGCCATCTATTACTAAAAGATAGTCCTAATAAATTAATATCTAAGTACGAAATGGTGAAATTTCGAAAAAATTTAAAAAAAAAAAAACACTAAAATATTTTTATTTATAATTGACATAAATTAAATAAATTATAAATTACTCTAAAAATAAAATATAATAATTATATATGAATAAGAAATAAGTAAAACACACAAATAAAATTCAGGCACAATAGACTAATTAAAATTTTAAGAATTATGTATAAATTAAATATAATAAATTTAATAAACAATAGCCTACTATAAGCGGATATGTTTAAAAAAATTTCCCATAGACTTTCTAATAATAAAATAAATAATTATAATAAATTAGAATGCCAGCTCTGACATCTTGATTCCAATAATTAATATAGTAAGACAATATTCACAAATCAATGTATATATATATATAAGAATTAATAATCAAACTATTATAAGACAATAAAACTACTAAAAAAACTAAACAAATATCAAAAAACATCATTAGCTAACGCTGATCTATAAAAACTGTCCTGAAATGATTGATCCAAAATCTGAATTATTAAGACTAGTAATTTATCAATGAATTAAGAAACTAATACTATCTCGCTCCTGATACTCGCAAAAAATACGAAGAGTGACAACTCGAAAACCTAGTCGTTCTTCAGCTACGTTCATACACACTAACTCTGAAAGGCTCCAATCAACATTTTTATACTAACATGAGGGAGAGCAATCAACTTAATCGTTTCTTCAATATTACCTCATTATTAATTATAGCATGATAGAATAATTAGTTATAACTCTAGAGGGATTCTTCAATTATAATCACATACAAGGAGAACCTCCGATAGATAGGAAAAAGCGTACAACCAGGGTGTCGGAGTGCACGAGCGTTCCAAAAAATGATTTTCGTATCTCTCTGACTCCTTCTATATCAACCACTCTCTCTTATGAGAATATCTTTTGGAGTTTCTTCCACAAGCGAGCGGCTGTACTCCTGACTCCACCCTATTTTAAATACACTTACCTGGTCTATCTTACGATTATGCCCGACCCACAGACCGCCACCCACTATATTGTATCACACCATTACCGGCAGCACCCGTCACTCCGCACATCGACTACCACACCTCAATGCACGAGCATACGATATCATATGTATAGAGCACATACCTAGTAGTACTCTAGTTAGAGCACATACGCATATATCGCACCGAGCTCGGTGAGTCGCCCAACTTTACTTATAACTCACTTGTAAGTTATTTTTTTTTTTTTATAGATGTGACACTATTCTTCTAGAAGTGCGATATCCGAAGGGACGGTATATACATATAATACCGACTCGTCTATAGACACTGAGTATATAATATATATATAAATTAAATTAAAAGACTCGTTATTACTTAATATATAAAATAGACACAACTATTCATATATAAAAATAAATAATATAAAATACATAAAAGAAATAAATATGTATTATATAGATAGCCTTATATAAAACAAGTATTACTAATATATAAAATAAAATAATATTGAGTATTGTTACTACTCGTTATAATTACACTATTTTCCATAGAGTTGTTTGGAATATAGAGGTTATAGCATCTAAACTTCAGTAAATATTTTCGAGTGTATGGTATCATATTTAAGGCGTAGTAATAAGCTGTGATCAATGACTCCTGATAAATGAGACAATATTAAGTATAAGATTAGCGAGAATTGTTTGGGGACTTTCGTAAATTAGAGAATATAATAAAGTACTTAGATGTTCATACATTGAAATTAATGTTAAATAAATCATTGTCCATAATCTTGTTTATAAAGAAAATAAGCAGGAGGATAGTATAAGGGTTCGAATCGAACGCTGGAAAGACCGAGGAAAAATGGATTGAGTCAAAAGAAATCCTGGAGGAGAGAAATTGATTTGCAGAGGCGAGAAGAAAGATAAATAACAGTGAATGGCGGGATTTGGTGAAGGGATATTAGCCCACCTGGCCAAGGAAAGAACCCCACACATTGACAAGATGCCATAGGGAGGTCCGTCGCTGTCCCGTGAAGCTCTTAGGTGGTGTTCTTGAAGCGACGATCTTTCTCATTCTTAAAAAAATAGAAAACGTATGAATCTATTATGATTTAGAAGTCATTAAGTAATTACTCTAAGAAAGAACTTATCTCCAAACTATCAAAATATCTACATATCTTTCTTTTTCATAGTACACTATAAAAGGATCTCAACCTAAATAAACACAAAAACTTACAGAACGCTACATCTTAAATTGGGTTAAGATGAGGTTATTTATGTGAAATATAGCATCTTACACAAAGTTTCAAAAAATCTACATTATCAAATATTTATCTATTTTCACAATGACATCAAGAGGGAAGACTTTCATACAAAAACAGTAGCTACTCTACGTCAGATCTTATTCGAAATAGAATATTAAATCCATCTCTCTCTCTCTCCTCTCTCTTCTTACTACTCTCTACTCATCTCACTACACTACACACACAACACACACACACACACACAAACAAAACACATAAATTTCCTAATCGGTATATTATTTATAGAAGAACAAAGAATAAAAGGTAAACGTAATACTGAAGAGATAATTGAAAGTAGCACAAAACCACATTATTCACGCGACTGATTTCCGAGTTTTGTAATAGTAGTATGCTGCATAGAAAATAAATACGCGCGGCGCGCTACACACACGCGGAAATTAATTTCAATTTCATCTCGCACCAAAGACCAAATCTTATTTAAAAATAAAATGAAAAAAAAAATTCTAAAACAAGCAACAAACAACAATTCCATTTTAATTTATTTTAATAAGCATCATTACCCTTATTTTATATTGAGGTATATTAATAAGAAATATATCATTTGAACATAATATTATAATATATAATATATAATATATATATAGTAATATATAAATATATTATATAATAATATATATATATAATGTATATATATTATATATATACACTAGATAATATATATATATTATATAATAATAAATAATATATAATATATATATATATTTATATATATTTAATATAGGGTATAATATTAAGAGTAATTGAAACTTTATACATTTCCATATTAAATATTTTTCCAAAGATATTAATATTATCTATCCCTAATTATTTTTGCCTATATCACTATATATAATATAAATAATAATAATATCTAATACTACTATATAAAAAATATAAAACTTATTATATATATAATAAAAAAATATAGCTGTACAATATATATAATTATATATATATATTATATATATATATAATATATATATATATATATATAATAAGTAAACTATTACCAGTACTCATGCGTACATTCACGAATATTCTACGTATTCTCTCTCTCTCTCTCTCTCTCTGAACTCCCCTCCCCCCGCTCACAGAAGATTAGAAGTAAAATAACGACTTCCATCCGCTTTTCCTGTTCTCAGTCTAATAAAAAAAATTGAAAAAAAAAAAGGAAAAGTAAAAAATATATAAAGTAAAAAAAAAGTTAAAAAAAAAACGAGGAAGGTTATTTAATTAAAGTTATATATACATTAAAAAGTAGCTTTTATTTGTAAAAACCTTTTAGAAATTTTTTCTCCTCTCTCTCTCTCTCTCTCTCACACACACACACACAAAATGACAATGGCCTAAACAAAAGGCCAACGATAAACTCTTCGTCGCTGCAAAACATTTATGAATTTTTCGTGTAAACTTTCTCCCACAGGAAATCAAAAATATTTTCTCGCCTGTTGCGTTTATTAATAAAAAAATCTTTTAACAAAAATGAAGAAAACCGTAAATGAACAATCTTTAAAAATGAAAAACAAAAGAAAATTAAAAATAAAAAGATAATAATAATAATAATAATAATAATAATAATAATAATAATAAATAATATAATCCTATTATTAATATATATATTTAATACAACGAGTTGTGTAGCCCTCAAAAGTCACAGACACGCTCATATATATATATAAGGATATATATATATATATAGAGGTAGTAGGTAGGACACAAAAATATATATATTATATATATATATATATATATATATATATATATATATATATATATATATATATATATATATATAGGTATAGCATAGACCGGTCTACATAGTAGATGCCGATTAACATGCATGGTTTATATATATCACTTAATATATATATATCAAATTAATTCAAGTCATTTTATACCAATAACTTAAATTAATATACTAAGTTAATTTAAAGGCGAATCCTTTTATACCAATAAGTAATATTATGAAGTTTAATTCAAGGGAAAGAAAGAAACATTAGCACGTTTTCATACTCGTTCCTATCAAATAAACAATATAATCCTACGTTCACTTTTTTGTTAATAAAGTTCACAAAAAAAAAATGTAGACCATTTCTACGTGTCGACTATTTTTTTTTCTTTTTTATTGAGGGGAGGAGGTCTAGGTCCGGTTTGGGAGGGGGGGGGAGATCTATGTCTTTTCGCATACATACACACACACATCTCAAGGTTGTCCATAAATCGATAAGGGCAACTTCTCCGGGTTTGAAATAATTTAGAATGGAATAGATCGTCGATCTGTACGTTTGTTTTTTGGTATTCTAGCATAATGTGTGTGTGTATGTGTGTGTGTGTGTGTGTGTGTGATAACGTACTCGACACGTGTGACAACCGTTCAGGGTTCCATTCTGAGAGAGAAACTCTCTGGAAAAGTTACTATCCTCGATAACGAACCAAAGCCAGTAAAGTGTCAACTTTTTAATATATATATATATATATATATATATATATATATATATATATATATATATATATATATATAAATATATATATATATATATATATATATATATATATATATATATATATATATATATATATATATATATATATATATATATATATATATATATATATATAATAACCAATAAATCCTGGACCTTGATTATGCAGACCAAAAAATCGTGACCTTTTTAATCCAGACCAATAAATCCGTAACCTTGATAATACATACCAATAAAACCGTGACCTTGATAATCCAAACCAATAAATCTTGGACTTTGATAATCCTGACCAATAAATCCTGGACCTTGATAATACAGACCAATAAAATCGTGACCTTGATAATTCAAAACAATAAATCCGTGACCTTGATAATAGACCAATAAACCGTGAAATTGATAATACAGTAATAAATCCGTGACCTTGATAATCCATACTAATAAAACTGTGACCTTGATAATTCATACCAATAAATCCGTAACCTTGATAATTCAGACCAATAAAACCGTGACCTTGATAATCCAGACCAATAAATCCGTGACCTTTATATAATCCAGATCGACAAGAATAGAATCGGAAAGCTGAAGACGAGAGGCAACTCTAGAAAGAAGAATGGAGAGTTGAGTGATAAAAAGTAGGAATAGTTGGAGATAGAACAGAACTTTGAGGAACCTCACAATTAACAGGAAAGGAGGAAGAGGACGCTCCATCAACGAGTGCTGATATGGAGAAAACTAGACAAGAGTAAGCAAAGAGAAGGAGGAAACCCAAAGAAAGGGAGCTTAGTGAGCAGTGACGCGTGCCATATCCGGTCAAAAGCTTCGGATATGTCAGAAAGCCACCACAAGAGACCCATAGTTCCCATGGCAGAAGACCTTATCAGTTAGATAGGAAAGTATGTCACCAGTTGACCTCGAGCGTCGAAAGCCATACTGATGATCTGAAAGAAGGGAATGAGACTTCTAGATGATCCAGGAATGAGAGTTAAGAAGAGTTTCAAAGATTTAGATAGAATACAAGTGAGAGCTATATGGTGATAGTTTGAAGGATCAGAGCGGCTACCTTTTTTCGGGATTGGTTGGACATGTGCGCGCTTCCAGCACTGAATAAAAGTATTAGTATTAAGACATAGAGAGTAGAGTTGAACGAGGACAGGCGATAGCTAACAATCACACGGGGAGGAATGCCATCCGGGCCACCAGCCTTCCTGGCGTTCACAGATCACAGGAACTCATGCACACGATCATGTGTGATCACAGATAAAGACATGGGAAACCTGAGAGGAGAAGGTAGAGGAGGATGCAAGAATCGTCCAGGGTAGAATTAGATGAAAAAAGGAAGCCGAAGAGATTGGCCTTTTCAGAAGAAGAGTTAGCCACAGGCCGTCAGAGCGAATAAGGGGAGGAAAAGCAGATTTACAAAAGTTGTTAGAGATGTTTTTGGCAAGAGGTCAGAAATTTTTATCAGTAGTAAAAACCAAGCAGGTTGGCCCACCTTTTGGTGAAAGTGCGCTTAGCTTGTCGAATAGTATCCCGGCAACGATTCCGAGCAGAATGAAAATTAGTAAGAGTGAAAGGAGAACGAGAATTTTTCCATGCCCAATACGTCATGTCTCACTCCTGAATGGGCGAGAACAGGCTCCATTGAACCATGGATTTTGGGGAGAAAAAGATTCAGTTGAAGATGGAATGAGCATGCTCATCCCATCGGCGATTACGGCCCCTACATTTTCAGCGGTGACCGAAGCATCCTTCGAGTCAAAGCAGGATTCATTCCAAGAGTAGTTAGCAAAATGTCTCCCAATTAGCCCGATTAAAGTGCCAGAAAATACGTTTAGGGCATGATGGAGCTGCTGGAGAGAAAGTATTATAATTAAGAGCTACAAGATTGTGGTCAGAGTTACCAATAGGAGGAAAAATGGTGTATTTTTAACGAGAAGGAGTAGTGGTGAAACATAAGTCAAGCATGTTCAAAAATTGGTTGTCGATCTGGGGGTATGTGCAGGCTCCTTAAATAATTGTTCCAGATCGTTAAGAATACTGAACGATTTGGCCTCTCCCTGCCTGCATCAGTGTAAGAGGAGCCCAACCACTCAGTGTGGTGTACGTTGAAATCATTATATATATATTATATATAAAGATATATAGCTATATATATATATATATATATATATATATATATATATATATATATATATATATATATATATATATATATATATATATATATATATATATATTATATATATATATATATATATATATATATATATATATAAAGTATGTCAATGTAACTACCACAAGAATAGTAAACATGTCTTTGATATATATATATATTAGGTATATATGTTATATGTTGTTATTATTATTATTATACATATATATATATATATATATGTATATAAAGGTTATAAGATATATATATATATATATATATATATATATATATATATTACATATATATAATATATTATTGAAATAAGAAGAGCAGTTAATTTTAAAGAGTAGTATATATATATATATATATATATATATATATATATATATATATATATATATATATAATATATATATATATATATATATATATATTTTATATATATATATATATATATATTAGTGTTGCACCGCTTTAATATACATTTTAGGGTGAATCTAGAAGTAATTCACTATTTTTTGCCGATACCGATGATGTACCAAAATTTTTGCCGATACCCGATACCGATACTCGATACTTTTATCCTTTCAATATATATATATATATATATATATATATATAGTATATAAATATAATATATATATATATATATATATATATATATATATATATATATATATATATATATATATATATAATAGTGATGCAGGTAACATCCTTATCATCCGCGGAGCATCCTCACATTATTAAAGATCCGTTCTCCGCATCCGCGCTTTCCCTGCGGATGTTGCGCGGATATTTATTGTCGAGATTTGATAAAGAATTTTTATAATAAAATAATTAAAAATAAATCTCTTAAAAAGCAAATTTAAATGAGAGACATGCAACTCGGTCAACTGTAATGATGACTCATGATCTCACATCATGAAGTTCATAATAATTTGGATCAACAGAGTCACATGAGATTATTGATGCCAAAAAATCAGCGCCTCTACAGCTGTCTCCCATGTAATACCATTAATCTCAACGCCATGGAAGAAAATTTTGAACCATCTTCAAATGAAAATGATGACGGTTTAAAAAGAATGAAAGATGTCATGCACTGTAGCCCACTTTGGTTCTATAGAAATTAATGACCTTCATACTTATTGCAATCACTTAGATCCCCGTTATAAAGGCAAGTTTTTTTTTGTAACACAACATTAGAACAAGTTAAATGTCACCTTGTGCTTGCAGTTGACAAACTTCGAAATAGTCTACACTGCCACATATTAAAAAGGACAATTAAATGAAATCTACAGAACCAACATCTTCTTCAAGTAAATCAATAATGATTCACTGAGGAATTTCTACAGTGCAGTAGTAATGAAGAGAAAACACGCATTACCAAAAGATGTAGCAAATGATTGAAAAATACTGGTGGAAAGTTACAAAATGTTTCCCACGCTAAGTGTAAACTTGCAAGAAATAATATCGCTCTGTCTCCAAACTAGTGCTGTTCCAAGTGAGAGAGTATTTACAATGCTGGCTATTTATATGATGAACAGAAAACAGACTCTCAGCAGAAAAGGTGTGAAAAATGATAGCCTCAAGTGCACAACCTCCTATATTTAGTACTTCAATACTATGCAAAAGTATATAATCCTTTGTAAAAATCTCTTTTACTGGTGTCGCAGAATGGGAAAGAGGCTGTGGGCATTGATGGTCCCCGTTCACTATGGTAACAATTATATTATTATTAGATTGTGGTTAAAACTCTGAAATAGCATATATATATATATATATATATATATATATATATATATATATATATATATATATATATATATATATATATATATATATATATATATATATATATGCAAGTAAGGTGTAGAGAGGGTATATATACGGAATGCCCTTTATATATATATATATATATATATCAGACACCCTTATGGTTAGCAGCAAACAAAATATTTCACAAAAGTGACATAACTGATGCAACCTGAGAGAGATAGGTATATATATATATATGTATATATATATATATATATATACAGCAGGGCAGTATATATATATATATATGGTATATATGTATATATATATATATATATGCGCTATTATTAAGTATCGTGAGAGAAATTATATATATATATATATAAAAATATATATATATATATATATATATATATATATATATATATATATATATATATATATATATATATATATATATATATATATATATATATATATATATATATATAAAGATTTCGTTCGAAGGCTAGCTTGTGCTTACGAAACGAAGAAATGCTCGAGTTTGCGTCTTCGTTTTTGTCAAATTTACCAATTGTAAGAAATGCTTTCCAGACGTAAGAACAATTCTGTAAGGTTGTTATTTCTTGCTAGTTTGAATCCGAATTTAGCATGTTCTTACGAAAAATGTAAACAAACAAGATGGCGGCGTGTTAGGCCCCGTCTGAATTGATAAATTTTCATTCAAAATCGAAGCAAATTAATTTCTTCCAAATGGATAAACTCATCGCTAAATGCAAAGTTTGTCAATTGTCGTGTAATATAAACCATGAGGTTTTTTTTTGCTTCTGCTGACCTAAAACCGTACATACTCTATCACAAAGAGTTGATTCCACCTTTTAAAAATAAAGCAAAGCTAGCACGAAAACGATCAAGTCAAAACTGAAATTGCAAGAAACCGGTGAGTATTTTGGTTGATAAGCAATAAACACAAACGAAAAATAGCCCAATTAAAGCAAAGAGAAAATAAAATTCATTCTATCGTAAACGTTTTCAGATTATTATACTTTACATCAAAAGTGAGAATAGCTGTCTTGTGGGGCTTGCTAATTTATATAGCGCAATCCCACTAATACACACAATTAATTTCTTTATTTCTATCATTTAATCATAAAATTGCGGAGGTCCCGCATACACAATCCTTTGTTATTTGTTCTGATTGAAGTTTTTCCATGAAGAAGAAATCACATTTTCTGCAATGCCATAGCTTTAGCCTTAACTCCCCAACATTTTTGATAAACTGGTTTACTCTGTTTCTCGATAACACTTATCGCCCTAAAACTATAGCATATGATGTCCCTAAACTTCCTGTTTACAGCTTCCTGCATTGACCCCTTTCCAATGTTCTTCCCTTCTTGACACAAAACATTTTTGCAAACAAAAACTTTCCAATGCAAATTCCTTATATATTTTATTAACAACAACTCAATTTGCATTCTTCAAGATTAAAGAAAGCATCTCCATATCTCAGGCCACACACGTCAGGGAGTAAATGGTAAAATGTGTCAGATTTGTAATGCCATCATGGTGTCAAACTTTCCAATAACTGTAAAGATGCGAGCCTTCAAACACACGGAATTTCCTTTCTAACTAATCTCTCCATCTCTCAACCAGAGAATTAAACTGCCAGATCACTATGACCTCTATACCCTATACCTCATCAGTGCTTCTCCATTTTTTAAATGCTTCTACAGATGGAACTTAAAAATTGGAATCTTTATATATAAAGACACTTAAACCTACACTTAACATCCTGTTAGGATTTTGGCACTCCTACGCCTGAACTAATTGCCTGAATTTCGTGCAAAACCAACACGATTTCTTATGAGGTTTACTTTTGTTTATAAGCAATTGGAATCAGATAATTTCGTGATGGAGCCCGTCGATTACGGATAAACAGAAATAATTAAAAAATTTATATTACAAAATTGATCAACTATTGTGATGGAGTTTATCGATTTGAAGAAATTAGGTTTGCTGATTTTATTCAAGCGAAATATTCATCACTAAAATGATGCGGTGGGGTCCCACCACGCTTCTGCTCATACTTGTTTCAAAATTTTTCAAAACGTAAATTCAACAATCACAGGAAATAGCAATCCCTAGAATGATGGAAAATTCCTTACAAGTATTTCATGATTTTGCTTAAGTTTAACAAAACGAACGCAAACTCGAGATTTCTTACGTTTCGTAACTACAAATACAAAAACGAAAACGCCTATAGTCAATATTGGAGCAGGTGAATGGGGGGGGGGGGAGCAAAGGTCTTAGTGGATATATATATATATATATATATAGGTATATGGTATATATATATATGGGTATAGTATAGAAAGATATATATATATATATATATATATATATATATGGTATTAAAAAAGAATTAAAGAAGAAGAAGAAGAAATTCGTAGTGTTAACTTCTAAAAAGGTTAAACGATGATTGTGAAAAGCCTGCCTAACAGTTTGGCTGGCAATAGTTACTTCGTTCGATAAAGGGGGCTGAAAACCCCCTTCTATCAAATCTTTTTCGTGAATGGTGTTGATAAGTTCAAAACCTTTCAACTACCAATACCACCCTGCAAAGTAATGTGACATGGTACTTACAGTGGCATATATATATATATATATATATATATATATATATAGTATAGAGAGTATATATATATATATATATATATATATATATATATATATATATATATATATACAAACTTGCATGTCTTAAATATTTCGAAGTCAATTTAAAGACGCAAATTGTGTGGTATCGGTTAAAGGTATCGGCAAATTTGCTGATACCGACTGATACTACTCCTCCTTTGCAATTCTGATACTGATACTGATACCGATACCAAAAATCTGGTCTGAAATATCGAATATGTCTATACTACGTAAAAGTCAAGTGATAATAATTAATATATATATAAAAAAACAGAGGGTATATATGTATATATATATATATGCTCTGTATGTATGTATTTATATAAATAATAGAGTAAGTAGAAATATATATATATTATAGTACTGAATATATATATATGCGTAATATAAATATGAGCAGTATGTGTGGTATATATATATTCTCGAGGAGTAATTGTTGACTCCATTGTTCTCAATATATGTTTGATACCCTTTCATAATGGATACCACAGGAACAAGGTTTTCTTTATAAGTAATACTTATAATTATCAATAACTATTATCATTTATAAGAACTAATTTTACATTTAAAAGTTAATACTTATAATTATCAATTACTTTATCATTTATAAGACCTAATCTTCCAATTAATATTTTGCATTGAAATTACTGCAAAAGATTTTTATTATTAGTTTATTAATTTTTTATATATAAATACAAAAAGAATAAATTACGTACAACATAATTAACCAACAATAAGATGTCTCTGCTAGTTCGTTTAAATACCAAAGTCGAACGGCCTTTCATTATAAACACGATGTATCGTATCGCGTCATTAGATTTACTGTGAAACAACTCTCAGTTCAAATATTATAGTTGTTTCAGTAGGAGGTAATAAACATGAAGTTTATTATCGGTTAACACGAAATGGTTTTGACCTTTACATTATGAATGGTACTGCTAGAAAGGTTTTAAAATCCCAAGAACGGCTGCAGAGTTTGCTGCACGCAAATTTCCAAAAATAACGGTTCCGGTCAGCTTCGCAATATACATTATTTCCTCCCAGCCCCGACCCCTACATTGTATAGTATTTTTTTTTTTTTTTTTTTGCAAGCAACGCACCAGCTTGACCCAAATATATGACTTCTTTTATTCCACTCCGCACCCTGAATCCAAGTGCACATTTTTCTTCAGGTAGGAGACTTAATTAAAAACATATCGTGGGACGCCAAATTTCTGCCAAACGAGGGAGGAAATGTAGAAGGTTGAAAACCCTTGGCCCAATTAAAAGAAAGAAGGTGTCAAGAGCTGTTAAATATAGCAATGTTTTAATAAATTCAGAATATTTGTATAGAAAATCATTTGATTTTGACTTTAACATTAACAAATTGCTTTATTATTATTATTATTATTATTATTATTATTATTATTATTATTATTATCAAAAATACATCAACAAAGTTATAGATATAAAATCGGAATAAGACATCCGATGCACCAGACCAGTGCGGTACGGAAAAGGATAGAATTTAGTGTGGTATTGTGCTGCACACAATCCCAAGAAGTTCTGCGTGCACTGAAATATATAGAGGTGCGGTGAGAAAAAAAAATGACCATTGGTTGTGGGATGCGGTTCGTGGTACCGAGCGTCACTCTTGGACGGTGCGAGATAAAATCCGCGCTCGAAAAACCCAAAGCATGGAATAACTGATTAGAATTGATTGGCATTGAACCATCGTAATCTGTTGTCACTTAACATGATGACGTCACTCTGGCACCAGAGAAAGACTTTCTCCGGTCTGGATCCGTGTGAATCATTATGAAATAGGGTCAGGCAAGGATTTGGATGGCGGTCATTCCCCCTCCCTATTATTCTAACGGGTGTGTATACAGAAACCACTGTAAAAAATAGCATTCACAAGGTGACATAACACAATCACACACACACAGACAATAATATTTATCTATTATATAATAAGTATATATAATATAATAGATTATTTATATAAATATCATATATATTTATATATAATATATATATAAATATATATATCATAATATATATACTAAATATATATATATATTATATATAGTTATATATATCATATGGTAAAAGGGTTAAGAACAAAGTTTAGCAAAGAAACACAAAGCCTTGATAGGGCGACTGCTCTAAGGCTTTCCATTAATGTTTTTCACCCTCCCCTTTTAGTTTGGGTTGTGTAAACTATGTGTGCGTAACCACGCGTGTGTGGAAGATGAGTTTGATTATTTTATATATTAACAATGAAGAACAAAAGCTTAACGAAAACATTCACAGAGATAAGATACCCAAAGAATCAGACTAAAGAGAGAGAAAGAGAAAGACTTGGAAAAAAAAAAATGAAAATTTTTTTTTTTTGAAGTCAATGTCCTCCAGAAAGATTAATTCACGCACACATCTTCAGATTATCATTACACTATCCTATATATATAATATATATATATATAATTATATATATATAATATTGATATATATAATAATAATATCTAATTATATATGAATTATAATATATATATATAATATTATAATATACTATAACTATTAATATTATTTATATTTATAATATTATAATAGTGACTACTACCCGTTACTACTATTATATGGTTAATACTACTTAGTTAAGCTGTAACATATTACACTAGCTAGCTGTTGCTATTACTAATCATACTATTACTAACTAAATAAATAAAAACCGGGGGGAAAAAAAAACTTCTCTAATTTTCCTCATTGTTCAGAGTGACATGTGTCTGACCACAACTCGAAACGCGGTCAAAAGGCCAGCCGGGGGGTATGTAAAGCTCCGCATGAAAGGGTTTGCAATAGGGAAGAGCAGAGGATAGCGGCCGCCGCTACTGTCGACGAAACGGATCGGACTGACCGCTGGAACCGAGGAAAACTTTTTTAGTAAAGAAAGGTACAGAAAATTGAACAGATGCCATCTCTACTGTCTTAATATTTTTATATTATTGCACTAAGGAAATAATACATAATAATATAATTAATAATAATAATAATGAATAATATAATCAATAATAATATAATAAATACATAGATAATACATACATAAATTTAGTAAAAGAAACAAAAAATATATTAAGAGATTAGCACAGTAAATGACTGCAGTAGAAAAATCAAACTGGAAGCTTCTTGCTGCTCGCAAAAAACGAAGTGTCACTCAGCCGCCACTGTCGTGAGAACACACCATGACCGACGGGATAAATGATCTACTAGGTGACGGAAAGAAAGAAGACAGATAAGATGAGAGAGAGAGAGAGAGAGAAGAGAAGAGAGAGAGAGAGAGAGAGAGAAGAGCAAGAGAGAGAGAGAGAGAGAGAGAGAGGGAGAGAAGAGAGAAGAGAGAGAGAGAGAGAGAGTGGACAAAGTGTATTATATAAAGGATAGACCAAAATTAAAACATTAAATAAAATAAAAACAATTAGTATGTCAAAGAGAGGAACTAGGATGAGGAGATGGAAACGAAGAACGAGAAACTACTTAGGCTCATAACCAGCCAATCATGGGATAACATTTAAAAAGAAGAGGGGAACAAAGATAAAGAATGAGGGAAATGAAGATAAAGTAGATTATGAGAAAAACGAAGATAATAAAAAAAAAATGAGAAAATGATAGATACAGCAAGAACGAGAGAAATGAATGACAAATAAATGAAGAAAATGATGAATTAAGGAAGCAATGGAAAACGATAATGAGAAAAGAGATGAATACTAAAAAAAAGAAAGAGGAAAAGAAGGATAAAAAAAATAATAAGGAAAATGAAGATATGAAAAATATCGAAAATAAACGGATTTGGAAGGATAAAGAAACAACTTGTTACAAAGAATGAGAAAAATGAAGATAGAAAACTTTAACAAATAAAGAATGAGAAAATGCATACACAACGAAAAATGAGAAAAATAAAAATGAGGAAAATCGAAAAAACATAATAAAGAAAGCATGATGGGAAATGAACATAAAGAAAGAATATGTGAGGACAAATGAAGAAACGTGAAAAAGAAAATGAAGAGAAGCAAGAATGAAGAAAATAAATAAGAATGAGAAGAATGAGGAGAAACGTAATTAAGAGAACGAGGAACATGAACGTAAGGAAGCAATGTGAGACGAAATCAATAGGATAGACTAAAGAACGACACGGTAGGGAATCAATTGAAACAATATAAAGAAGTATAGAAAATCGAACATCAAAGAGTGAGAAAATGAAAATTGAAAGAAAATGGTTACAAAAAAACTGCAGCAAAAAATGAAGTTTAACAGTGGTAGTTTGCAGAAAAAAGAAGATAAAAAAGTTGAGAAAATAAAGAAGAGTCGGTATTGACCGAAACATTGAGCACAATTTATGCATGAAAACAAAAGAACCAAAGATACAAAATCAAAAATCATCTTTAAAATTATGTTGAAAACGCAATAACAATTTGATCTTCACTGCGCACAGCAAGCAACTTGATTTTGACTTTCAGTTGTAAAATTTTTTATTTTTTTTTATCTGAAAGGATTAGGATTTTTATTTCTTTACAAAAATGACTCTCTTATCGGCATTCGTATTTCAATTAATGGAAGTATTTTACGATTATATTTTATTACAAATAATCTAACAACCCTTTTATTAACCTTATGTCTAAGTTAGTTAAATAAATTGATCAGAACATTACTAGTGATGAAACGATGTTAAAATAATTTGTAACGACATTATCTTACTGTATGATGTCGATGATATTCTTATCATCATCGTACTATCTACTATGCCAAAATAATTTCCGAATGTAACAACAAAATTCTCTTTAGATTTATCATTCCATCGCTAGAAATTACAAAGAAATTCTTGATCGTATATTACTAAAATTTACCAAAACTTTAAACTAGTTTCTATAAGATAAAAAATTTCAAATTCCGTAAAGACTATGCACTTGCCAATAGATGTTTTGACTGGCACTGCCAAATCGATAAAAAGTATAATTTAGCATTATTAAACAGAAAAATACAAAGGTATAGAGGAATTTCAGGAATATGATTAAAAAGGGATTTCTGTCTACCACAGGAATTCATTAATTAATTATTTAAAAAAAAGGATGGGCAACTTCAAAATCACTGCAAATATTTTCTGTAGTGAGTGCTGTCGTATTAGTGACATGCAGTTCTCTTTATTTGACACTTATCAATTAAGTTGAGCTACTTATAAACCTACATTGATAATTAATTAATTACTTATATTTACCGCTTTCGGATGAAGAATAGACAATATGAAAATGATACGAATCAACCGAAACGAAATTTACAAGCAGTATATCTATCAGAATTATATATATATATATTTATATATATATATTATAATATATAATTATATAATTATATCTATATATATATAATATATATATATAGATATATATATATTATATACTAATAATTATATGATATATATATACTATATATATATATATATATATATATATCATATATTTTGAATATTTGTTAACCAGGGAATCCGTCTACACATTTATAAAGTAGTATGGAAAATCCAAAGCGCCGAGCTGATGCACAAGAAAAATACACCAGTTTAATATCATATTAATATATATATATATATTATAGTATATTATAATCTATAATATAATAATTATATATATTATTATATATATATATATATTATAGATTATATATAATATAGTAATATAAAATATTTCCCCACAGAGGATTTGTTTCTTATAAATAATATTTTGTATGGATATGGTATACAATTCTAGTTAATGGCATAGTGATATAAGAACCAATATTAGGGGGACTTTGTGCATTCCCTCCGGCCCCAGCACTTAGTATGCTGCATTTGTGCAGTTTGCACATATGGCATCTAATTAGGACTTATCCTTTCCCCATTTTAATATAAATTGTTTTGAATCACTTCTTCCGATACACAGTTTCTTAATTTTTTTCAGTTTGCTAAAGGAGTAGCAAGTGAACGCCGATGTACCATTCCTTACGGAGGAGACACCGTGTCATCACTGTGTTGAAGGCGTGTGTGAACCTCAACACCGTTCTTGTAATTCGGATGCCAGGACCTAGCCCAGCTTGGATTTTTTCCCTGACCCTCCTGGAAAATCTTAATAAGAGGACTCCCACAGATTAGCGCGGTCTCCGGGCACCAAACTTCATAGGCTTCGATTGCCATGAGGGACCCTTGTGATTTATAATAGCATGGAGAAACACTTAATTCGCTCGGACAAAATAAAAATGGATTTAATTCTGAAAGCACCGATTAACGGACTTACTCTTCTGAATTGCAATTCGAATATTTAATGCCGCTATCGCTCCATTCACCGGAAGGCCTTGTCTATCCCTAGGATCGTCGCCATGGACGCCCTCGACATCCAGGTGCCAAACGGTCGGACACCCCGAAAAAGTGCCCCGTCCTAGGTCGTCTCAACAGTTTTAACTCATCAGGGGCTGCTCCCCTCCGGGACTGGTAGCTGACACAACATAGTAATGTAATTTATTACTTATTGCGATCCACCACTTCCAAAACTCTGCAAAGAACCATCATTCTTAGTGATGCACTTGAAAAAGCTTTGGAAGTTGAAGACCCTCCAGTCACGTTAATGAGGAGTGGGTCCCTTCTCGTTCTTAGCTACACCCGGACAATCCAAACAAGCCTTTTATCTTATCTTAATCTCTTGAACCTCTATTTCCACTCCTGATGAAATAAACCTCCAAAGGCGTATTTACTCTTAGAACAGAAAGACGAAGATATTGATGTCATTCAAAGAAATCTACGAGCCGAAGATTCGTGCTACTAACGGTTACAATTTACCCCACCATCGGGACTTGTGACCAATCCTCGTTTATTAGTGACCTTTAACAACCTTTTTCCACCTACTAAGGTAAAATTAGGGTTCACAAGTCACAGTGTTCGTACGTTTATTCCCCGACCAGACGTTGCTTTAAATGCAGCGTTTTGGTCATTCCCGAATATGTAGGGGGCACGGAATGATATGTGCGCAGGTCTGTGGGAAGAAGAATGTTCATAGTTCCTGTGAAACCACACTACTTGCAAAAAATGTGGAGAGACCCACAATGCTCTTTCCATTAAATGCCGTGCTTTACCGTTGTAGCAGGACGGTTTGAAGTTATTGCACACACAAAAATTGACAGAAGATGCCATACCAAGCTTGAAGACAAATCATCCCTAAAAATCCAAGGGCATCCTATGACTACAAATTGATCAGCAATGTCAAGCCGTGTCAAACCACCGAACAACTTCATTTCCAGTAGAAACTCCTTTCCCATCCAGCGAGACGTAGCGTTACTGTAACCTGCTAGCCTGCACTGCCTATATTGCGGACTATTCAAATAGTCAAAAAACAGCCTTCAATTCAATCTCCGCCAAGATGCCTGTCAACAGCCTACCACTGAGTGAGGGTAGCTTCAACCGACACAGCAATGAAACAAAGTTAGTCGCATCCTTCACATACGCGTTTGGAGAGCATTCCTGGCCAAGAAAACTCGTCCATAGCCACATCCCGAAATCAGAAATGCTCTAACAAAGTCACGTCAGTGGCCTGCCAGACCAAATTTTATCGAATTATCTTCAGTCTTCGCAAAATCTACGTCCAACTACAACTGCGGGGTCTTTAGATCCGATGTGATGTCACTCTCTCTTACGAAAGGGAATACCATTATGTGCAGCACAAGTCTATCATTCGCATTTCAAAAACCCCACCACCTCCCGGATTCCGATTGTTATATCTGCAGACATTTATTATCTTCCGCGATACACCATCTGCTCTAAGTATGCTGTTAACTCTCTGGGTTTCCGGAACCTCATGACGATCTGATGTTATAATCCATGAACTCGTGCTGTATATTTTGAATGCCAAGCCGAAATCTTGTGACGATGAGAGATTTACTCATAACTAATCTATCAGATGATATTTCTCCCTTTCCCTGACCAATCCTTTGCAAACACAATTAATAACATCCTTAACTTGCTTGGACGATCCCTTTGCAAAAGGGTGCTGCGTTTCTTATATAGAAGGTATAGCACCATGGGATATTACCCTCTTCCACCATCTGCTCATGACCTAACCTCTCTCGCAAAATTCTAGACCACCGCTGCCTTGTTAAAAGCATCATTCTATCTCATGCCTCATTCCGCAGTTCACGGTGGATTTATTCAACTCGTTTACTGACGGCTCTAAACAGGGACAGTGTGGGTACGTCTGCGTCTGCCTTAACCGCAACCTCTCCCCTCATGCTTCAATGTTACGGGCAGACATTAATGGCTATAATGAATTGCCATTCTCGAAATTTTATTCTTACACCAAAGACCAACTCTATATGTAATTTATTCAATTGTCGCTCAAGAGTCCTCCAAAGCGCTTAAGCCCCCTTCTAAAAACCAATGGTATCCGCATGTACAAACAATTTCTATCGGCTAGCTCCACTCTCGCAACGAAAACCAATATGATACTATGTTGGATCCCCGTCACGTAGAGGTAACTGAAAATGAAGTTGCGGACAGAGAGCCAGAATGGCGCCACCCTCCTTCAGGAGCTGTTTTAGTTACCTTCCTGGATTGGCCATTAGAATGGTCATCCTCTCATCAATCGATTATTATTTTACCCTTTGCTCTCGGACAAGGCTCCGGTCGTGAACTGGCGCAGGTAAATCCTGGGAGTTGCATCAGCAGAGAGTTGTCGAAGACTTAACAAGCGTAAAGCCGTGCTTGGAGTGGTCTTCCTTCTACCAACGGATAGCATTTCACGAGGTATATTTGCACGCCTCCATTGCACACCAACCAGTCACCCACCCGTTCTGTTTACGGGAATCCCCATCAACCCCACACCAATCCATGAAACAACAACGTTTCCATGTTCTACAATCTATTCACAATATCTTCATTGATTGCCCGAGCTCTGAGCCCATTCGGGCGTCCGTATATCTTTACTCTATGAGTGATATATACGATTTCTTTCTAAGCTTGTCCAATATTTGTCTGAAGGCATATCATTATTATATAGTAGGCACTTGGTATTTTGTATAATATATATTATATATATATTAATATATTAATATAAATATATATATATTTAATTATATTTTATATAGAGTATATTATATACTATAATAATAGAATCGAACTACCAAGAATCGGGAATCAGACGGCCCCAAGGATGTATTGAACACAATTTTGTGAAAAATAAATGGTCTATATATAATTCACAATAACATATTTGAATGATAATATATTATATTAACCTTTATATATGATATATGACTCTGTGATGTGGACTGCAGTATTTTGATGGTGTTGTCTATTATAGTAATTCGTCCATATGGTAGTGATTCTTTGATTCTAGGGCAAAAGTGCGCAGGGGTATATACGCGTGATTGATTTGATTTTATCTCATTGTTATTGTGATATATAATTAGAAAATGTGGTATGCTGTTAGATTTAGTATTGCGTAGGAATGCGCTCGTGTGCACTCACTCCCCTATTCACATTTTGGATCTCGATAATTGTCTGATGTATTTGATAGGACGCACATCTCATTGGTTAAGAAATTATATATTATGTATATATTGAATTTTGAGTATGGTGTGATTTCGGGGAAGTGTGTGGTGCTAGCGGGCATTCTTCTATTTGTTATTAATTCGCGCAATCAAGACATTGTCAAAACAATCCGTGTGTGTGTGCTGTGGTGTGTGTGTGTGTGTGTGTTGTGTGTGTGTGTGTGTGTGTGTGTGTGCGGCGCAGCGCGTGCGATTTCAAGGACTTTCGATGTATCACATAACATTAGCAATAACATTACACAATAACATACTCATTCTACACAAACAACCGATATTATATATATCTATATATATATATATTTATAATTATTATATATAATATATATATATATATATATATTATATAATATATAGTAATATATTATATATAATAATATATTATATATAGTATATATAATACTATTATATATTTGTGAAATTTAGTAGGTGTGATGTCTTGTCAGTCACACCTTTTAGAATTTATTGAATATATTACTAATATTAATTGTGTTGATGGAGAAAAGCGGTCGATATTATTTATTTAGGTTTTGGCAAAGCATTTTGATATAGTACCCTACTAGCTCTAGTCAGAACACGACTAGAGAAGAAAATTTTTATTTCATTTTCTGTCCCCTGCTTGAAAAGGGAAAAATATTGTTTCTTAAAAAAATAAAAACAATAATACTAGGCTTGATGCCAAAGTTTATCACTCTTATGAATGGACAAACAGTTTCTAAGCTGTAATTAATGTATTCTTA
>JABUQX010062457.1:7500-10000 GCA_015478945.1 Trachelipus rathkii | reverse complement strand
ATTCGTTATGGTAATCGGACAATCTGTAACATGCCATTTAGATAACATGAAAATCCACAATCAACATATCTTTAGTGATTTATTAATTTTAAATCCAAACAAATGTTTGTTTTTCATTAACAATCAATTTCTTGTTTCATAACCAAGTTTGAAAAGTAAAGGAAAGTTAGGAGTATACATGAATAATTAATATTATATACAAAAGCATTAAAAGCAATATAGAAACAACGTATGAATACAGATAAAATTTATAACTTTTTTGTGAGAAATTTTAAAATTATTATAGCCCTTGGCATTTCATAAGGTAGTCAAACTTTTGAGACAAATTGGTTTTAGTTTCTGACGGTATGATTAATGATCAGTCACGTTTCGATTTCTGTTATGACGTCATTATTATGTGGATACCCCTTTAATTTCCTCAGACAAAATTAAATGAAAAACAACCTGGCAGACATTTACTAAGTATTGAAAGTAAGTAAAAGTCTATTGATCTGGAAAATTTCCTATAAATAAGTAAAAGTAATAAGAGTATTGATATTTTTCTATTTTTTAATATTTAAATTTGTACGAGGAATAACAATTATTAGAATTATAATTTTCTCACATAAAAAAAATGTAAACTTTTCATGTTATTGTAAATAATGAGATTTTTTCCATAGGCTAGACTTTTTTTCTGACATTCATATAAATGTTTTACCGCGACCGTGATCAATTATCATATACATATCTATATATATATATTATATATAAATATATATATAAATTATAAATATATATATTATATATATAATATATATATATATATAATATATATATATATATATATATAATATGCTTTTATAAAAGAAAATATATCTCTATTTGATTGTAAAGAACTGTTCTTGTAGGGTTGAAAAAATTTTATTTTTTATTCTCCAATTGATTTTGAATTGAACTTTGAAATATTTGATACCCCAAATTAAATTATTGAGATGAAGAAATAATATCCAGATAGAGCAACAAAAAATATGTATTTAAAATAATTGGTTTGACTAAAAACTGCATGAAGAATGATCTTTTTCAATAAAAAAACGAAAAAAAAAAACAAAACGGAAAAAGTAAAACAACAATGAAAAAAAACAACGGTTTTTTTTTAATCACTAGTTATATAATATAATATTTATATATAATATATATTATATAATATATTTATATATATTATATATATATATATTATATATATATATAGTATATATTAATATATATATATATAATTATATATTATATATATATATAACTATATCGTTAGTCATATAGTTATTCAAATATTCTTTCTTAAGAAAACAGGAAACACTCCGCTTTAAGCAACTTAAACTCTTTCGTTTTGAGCAAAACAAAAACGAGTATGTTAACTAAAAACTTTACAATTTTAATAAAACGCAATTGGCTTAAAGCCAACTTGTGTTCACATTTGGAACAATGATTTATCCGGCGGAATATTATTATTATTTTATTATTATTATTATTTATTATTATTATTATTATGTATTTATTATATTGAATTATTTTATTATCATCCTGATATAGAATGAATTTTCCGAAAAAGCTATCGACACCAGATAAATGCAGAGACCAGAGTAACTCTCTTCGTACCAAGTGCGTCCACAAAATGTTTCCCCTCGGAGAATATAGGACATGATGAGTATATATTATATATATATATATATATATTATAATATATATATTATTATAGATATATAATATATATATAATATATATATAATATATTATTTATATACTATATATTATATATATTATATATGGCCTAATTATACATGGTGACGTCCAGGAGCGAAATACAATAAATTAATGTATCGTCTTATTTAATAATTTTAGAGGGTAAATACATTAAATTTTGGGTAAACTAACCTAACCTAACTAATTAACCATAAACCTAACAAACTTAACCTAAATTAACTAATCTAACTTATCATAGAGTTCAACACTTATAAATGGTCTAATATATATATATATAATATATATATATATATTATATATTATATATATATATATATTATATAATTATATATATATATATATATATATAGTATATATATATATACTATATACTAGGGAAAATGAAAACCTAATCCCTGCGTGAGGGGGGGGGCATTGAAGTTCAGTCATTTTTCATATTCCTTCTCTTTTTTATCCAAGGAACATTGTACTCAAGGAAATTTTTAACTAACTTAATAATATGTAAAGAAAGATATAGTATATATATTTATATTATAATAATATATATAATATATATTATTATATATATATCATATATATATTAGATATATTATAATATAATTAGGTTGGCCAAGGAGGGCGGTTGAGATTCGGTACAATTCAGTGTCCCCCGGCTCGGGATGCGGTGCGGTGGCGGGTGCGACAAAAAGGCTATTTAGTGAGATAAACTTTGGTGCTCGGGGGGGCCCCAAAAAACCGTTTATATATACGTATATAGTATATA
>JABUQX010062457.1:0-2500 GCA_015478945.1 Trachelipus rathkii | reverse complement strand
ACTTAAAATATATATATATACTAACTTATATATATATATATATATATATAATATATTAATATATATATCATATAGTATATATATATATATAAATATATATATATACTATATATATATATTTTATTTAGTATAGTAATATATAATATATATATTTTCAAGAGTATGGGGTTTGATCTCCGCTTAAAACTATTTAGTTCACAAATTAATTGACTGGAATGCGTGGTAAATCTAAGGGTTGGTTAAGCACCCCACTAGGATATGGTACGTGCAAGCCAACAAGAAACTCCGCAAAGGAGAAGCACCGCACCACACCAAAATGAGCGTCGGTCAACGCTAATTCGTACTATAGTAGTAGTAGTACGTTCTCACTAGCACGCTTGAGCTCGACGCACATAGGATTGCACTGCGGTACACAATCATCCAGATGTCCGCGGATGCGGCGCATTACCTAGTCCGGGCGGTGCGCAAAATTTGCGGTGCTCGGTACCAAACCCTGTTCTAACCACACTGACTTGAAGCAGAAGATGCTGTCTAGCTTTTAACCATATTAAACTCGAACTTGATTAAACTCACGCATCTAATGGGACGCAGGCGTTCCCCATTTGTTACTCAGGAGAGGAATGCTATAGGATAATTTCTACCTAGATCCGAGGGCGAGGAATCGAACCGCTTACCCCCCTCGCTCTTACATTCTCCCACGCGATATGCATTCTCCTACTCTTAATACAGGTTTATCTTTTCTGATCCTCTTTAGTAGAATTACTCTTTAATAAAAAACACGTGGACTCTTTCACCCCCCGTCATTTTTTTCAACCTTTCTTGAGTTAGAATCACCAAAAAACACAGACTGTTCACTCTTCTGGTACGATACCAGTGAGTCTGAAACTCTTTATCTATCCCCCACACACACACCCTACCCACTCTCTTTGATAATATTTTACAAAAATTCAAAGATGTTAGCATACTAATGTAGGAGGTGTATCCTACCTATATTTTTTTACGGTAAGTTATATAATGCTGGGTTTGGTTCCCATTTTTCGCAATATATAATATATACTATATATATATAGTATATATAATATAATATATATATACTATTATTATATATATATAATAAGATATATATATTTATATTATATATATATAATATACTATATATATATTATATATAATATCGACGGATAATTGCAAAAAAAAAAAAAAATAAAACCCTCAAATTTTCCGTGATTCCAAATATATACTGTAGTGCTGCCGTTCTATTAGTTACATGATTTGTTTCGGTTTAGTACACTGACTAATATATATATAGTATATATCTATATACATATATATATATTATATATATATATATATAATATATATATATATATATTATTAATTATATATATTATATCATATATTATATATATATTATATATATATTATTAAAAGTGTTGCAATATTTTAAAGTCATAGCAAGGCATGCGTTGAAAGAAAGCGACTTTGAGTCACTTGCAACTAATATTTCATGAGTACAGGTCACGTATTTTGTGACAAAGAAATAAAGCAAATTTAGAGCTAACTTTGTCATGTACTATAACAAAGAAAGGGCAATCAAGACAGTGAAGGCTAATACGAGGCAATAAATAAGGTATTTATAATTTTTTATTGTGTCAAATATTAGTAAATTTATGTGCAAATCATCGAGTACATTTTATTGTAAATATAGTGAAATGATTGTTTTATGTAAGATATATTATTATTCTTTTGTTTGTTTTGTAGATATAGAATTGTATATTACAGTATTGTTTCATGTATGCTTTCAGAAAGATGTATTTTCCATAATGTATTATCAAGATGTATTTCAATAAATTGTTTTAGGAAAGCGTCCGTATCCATTTATTCCCTTCATAGCCAGAACTTGCTTGAGAGTCAAAAGGTTGTCGGAATTGTGAACGCAAAAGATGTTCAAATCGTAGCTTTACGATAACGACAAAATTTCTAAGTTTTAAATTCATAGAGAATTTAACAGTTCTTATTTAGTTGAGAAGAAATTTTAACAGTTCTTATTTACAAAGGAGTTAATTTGGATCGAAAAAGAAGAAAGAAAGACATTGTAAAAACCATGAGAAAGAATTTCATAGTCGTCTTCAAAGCAAAGATGTCTGCCACCTGCGAGCCAAAGAAAACGAGATGTTCGCAAAATGGCACTCACTGTGACTCCCTTCACTTTATTGCTTGAAGCAAGTAATTTGAGGAAACACAAGATATAAGAAAAAGTTTAAATTAAAGTTAAAGCTCTCATTAAAATAAATAAAATAATAAAAAAGTGAAATCAATGAAGTGCCACTGAGCTCCATAAATTGCCAAGTGTCGCTTTTTTTAAATATTTTATAAAAGTGAAATGTTTAAAATGATATTTGCGAATATGTAATAGTTGCCATGCGTTGCTTTATAAATAAATTTATAATAATAAAGTTATCATATGTTTATTAAGTTCATTGAAATAAATGTGTTTATT
>JABUQX010062456.1:7500-16628 GCA_015478945.1 Trachelipus rathkii | reverse complement strand
TTATATAAAAATATATATATATATATATATATATATATATATATATATATATATATATATATATATATATATATATATTATATATAATATATATATATATATATATATATATAAAAGGAGTAAGAGGGGGAGAGAAGGAGTTGCAATTCTGATGAGTGACTTGTGGTACAGAGCTATGGTAGGTTTTGTGTGTGAGTACTAGAATTCTAATGGTTAATATAAGTTTGAAAAGGTGAAGTTTGTGAGATTGTTACAGAGAATGCGATTTTCTGGGATAATCTGAATGAATTTTTGGATGGGGTGAGTATGAGCTTCAGAATGATTTTTGTTGGGTTGACCTAACATGGTTGGAGTAGGTGGATCAAAAAAAAGGGATGGGTATTAAACAGATGGGTTTGAGATGTCGGAAGAAAATAAGAATGGTAGGAAGGTGATTGATTTATTTCTGTAAGGAGAGAGGTACGTGTGTAAGTAATACTTTCTTTAAACACAAGAGTATTCATAGGTATACTTGAGTTGGTGTAGGTAGAGATGGTATCGAAGTGAAAGGTATGATCGATTTTGTGTTGGTGAAGAAGGAGATGTTGAAGTATGTGTTCGATGTTAAATCAGTGAGCGGGTTAGGAATGAGATTAGCTGATCATTATGTTGTTTTATGTAAAATTAAGTTAGTGGTGGGTTGAATGGAGAGGAAGATGATTGAATGGACTAAAAGCCAATGATGAGGTTTCAAAAGAAAGATGCATGGAATTATATAAGGAGGAAAAAAGGAATACTTAAAGATGCATCCGTAGGAGGAAAAAAGAGGTAAATGATCAGTTTATAAGGAGGATGAGTGGGGACTTACAAGAGAATAGGAAGATATTCTGGAAGGAGCGCGAAAGGGTAAGAATAAGAATAAGGAGGAATCTGCTGTAGACTAATGAATAAGGATTGGTGCTTTCGTAACTTGATAAAATTTAAGTGAGGGGAGTGTGGAGGGAACACTTGAAAAATTCTACATTTAACAGTTGGCAGTTAATGGAAGAAGGTTGATATTTGTTTTTTGAAATGTGTGGACTTTGACGGATGCAAGAAGGAATAGGTATTTTGAGGATGAGGTCATTAGTAAGGAGAAGGTAATGTGAAGAGTGAGAAAGGTGAAAAATGGTTAATCTGTAGGTACAGATGAAATTACTGGTCAAATGATCAAGAACGGAGGAGAGATGGTGATTGAGCACATTTGGAAGTTGTGTAACAAAGTGTTTATGGAGGGTATAGCTCCGAGGGAGAGGAGAGCAGTAATAGTACCCTCATATAAGGGTAAGGGAGATAAAGGTAATTGTAGGAATTATAGGGGAATTAGTTTATTGAGTGTTTTAGGGAAGATATATGCTGGTATTTTTGTTGAAAATGCGTCGATTGACTAAAGAACTGATTGGTGAAGAACAAAGTGCGTTTACAAGTGACAGAGGATATGTGAATCAAATCTTTACATTGAAACAAATGATTGAGAAAATAAGGGAAAAGAAGAATAAATTATATTTAGGTTTTATGGATTTTGCAAACAGGAGTATGACAGAATAATAAGGGAAGCTCTATGCAGTAGTATAGCGATATATTGGTGTTGGTGGTAGGCTTCTGAATTTAATCAAAATATTCTATGACGATAGTGAAGCGTGCGTGAGAATAAATGGAGTCGAAAGTGATTGGTTGAATATTAATACCGGAGTGAGGCAGAAATGTTTATGACTCCTTGGTTATTCAATTTGTATATGGATTGGGTTATAAAAGAAATAGAGGTGGGGTTCAAGGAAAGTGTTTAGAATGATGAGAATAGAAGGGAGTGGAGGGTATCAATCCTATTATATGCAGATGATTTGGTTTTGTCTGGCGAATTTGAAGAGAGTTTGAGAGGATTGGAAGAAGAGATTTGTCAGGTGTGTAAAAGGCAGGAGTTTGAAGTAAACGTAGATAAGAGTAGGTTATGGTTGTGAGTGAGGAGGTCCTCAGTTGTGGAAGTTATGTTAGATGGTTGAAGTAGCTGAAACATGTATCTAAGTTTAAATATTTAGGATTATGTTGTTGGATGGAAAAGGGAACGGATGATGTAGAGTATTGTAGGGAAAGTTGTGAATGGGCAGGAACGTGACTGGTGCAATAAAATTCTTGGATGTAAAAGGATAAGTCTTGAATCCGCTGGGTCTTACATGAGGTATGTTGTTACCTGTGTAAATGTATAGTAGTGAGACTAATGGTGTGGAATAAGAGTTATAGATCTAAAGTACAATGTGTTCAGATAGACAATCTAAGGGGCGTGTTAGGTGCGAGAAGAGTGATAAAAGGAGGAATGGAACGTATTAGAGAGTTGTGTGATCGTGTGAAAAAGGGGTATATGGAGAGAATAAATGAAAGTTACGTTGAAGATGACTCGATGGTAATCATGAGGGAAAGGATTAGAGATAGTCGGTTGGTTAAGCGGATGTATAGTGGTAGTGTGCTGGATCGATCGGCTGAGAGACCGAAGAAAAGTGGATTGATTCGTAAAGAAATGCATGGAGGAGAGAAATGTGGTTTTGGTAGGAGACGAGAAGAAATATGCAAATTTAAGGAGTGGAATATCAGGGTTCTGTTGAGGGGGGTATGGTTGTGGCCCACCTGGATCAAGGGATGAACCCTACATTGGACAGAGATGCCATAGTGAGGGCTCGTCGCGGTCCCTTGAAGCTCTAGGTTGGATTTTCGACTTCGACTAATTCTCACTAAAAGGATATTAAAGGGGCGGTAAGCGCTGGGGCTTTCTTTTTGACTTGCGTCATGTTTCTTCTACTACTGTTCTGCTTCCAGTTGCATGATACGCGTTTACACCCCAGACTTGGGGAGGTGGAAGGTGCGGTTGATGATGCTAACGAAATATATATAATATTATATTATATATATATATAATATATTATATATATATATATATATATATATATATATATATATATATATAATACTATTATATTATATATTAAAGAGTTCATAAATCCAGCTACAAACTGTCCTTTTAGTGGCTTCAACCGACACGCAGAAGCACACGCTGTGGGAAGGAAATTCTCTCACCCACACAACACACAGGCATTATTATGCATATATTTAAAAAAAGTGTTGTTTATAATAGTGTTTATAGCTGTGTCATAAATGAGAGAGTATTTAAAGCCTAAAAATTAATGTGAATATGCGACGCAGGAGGGACGAACATTGGCATTGTGAAGTTGCCATGGGTGTTACCTCAACATCCCATACATGACAAGAACGCTATTGCCCTCCGTATATATATATATATATATATATATATATATATATATATATTATAATACTATATATAATATTAATATATATATTATATATATGTATATATATATATATATATAATATATATATATATATATATATATTATATATATATATAGTATATATATATATATATATATATATATATAGTATATAATATATATATAAATATATAAATATATATAGATATATATATAATTAATATATATATATATTATATTATATATATATATATATATATATAATATGTATATATATTATATTTATTTATTATATATATAATATATATATATAATATATATATATATATATATATTTATATTATAGTATATATAATATATATTATATATATAATATAGTATATATAAGATATATATATCTATATATATATAATATATATATATATATATATATATATATAATATATATTATATATATATAAATATATATATATATAGTATATTTATTAAGATTTAAAACGCAAATTTAAAAAACCCTATTTTGGTACGCAGTAAGTACCATATTTGTGCGCAAATCTTAATTCTTTTTAGTTTTTAAATGAATTATGAAAATAGTAAATACGGCACAATAATTATAATGGAAAAATGATGATTATAAAAAACAGCTAAACTTTGACCAGTTATCTGAGGAAAATGGAAATTGAGAAAGACTCTTACCTTAAAGTTTCTGCAAGTTTCTTGAATTAGAGTAAATAGGTTTCTTGAAAAACTTGTCGTCTCTCACGGATCCATTTCCTAGTTTGGAAATTTTCCTCAGAAGAAAGGTAGTTTAAATTTGTACAAATTGAAGTAGTTTACGTATTCCGGAAAAGAAAACACTGTATTAGACGGTTGTAAACACATAAACACGTAAATAATAAAAAGTTACTTTCTTTGCCCTCGATATTCATAAAATGATAAAGAGATCCTCTCTTAAAGATTTCAAACGAAAAAGAAAAAATGTTCGCGTAAGAATCCTTCCGCCTTCCCTTCCCCCAGATAACGATAAGTTTAGCTGGTTGGGAAATAAAATAGCTTGTCGGGAAATAAAATATTATATCCTCCGCCGGAGGAATGGCACTATACCTCTAAAGGGGATAGTGTCAGCGAAAGGAAAAAAAAATTAATCTGAATCCTCAGATTCATCGGAGTCAACAACAAGGTGCTGACGAGCAATTAATGCAGCTTTCCTTTGAGGTCGACTAGATGTTGACGTAGGAGCTACTGTGGTAGCGACAGGTGAATTACAAACAGGGACAGGTGCAGAAGGTGTTGGTGCGGAAACAGAAGGCTGACTTGACCCACTATGGGTCAAAGATAATTCTAAGGGGTATAAATGTTTAATTGCATAAACATTAATTTGTCCTCCCGGTGTTCTCGCGAAGACAGAGCGTACTTTGTTGTCATCTCCATATATGAGCTGGGTGACGACTCCCATTTGCCAGAATGGGCGTTCCTTGACGGGACTTCTTATCAAAACAATATCATCAACTTTAATGAGATTTTCCCACTTGGCTTGATACAGATCTCGACTACTCTCTCGAAGGCTTAACAGATATTCGTCATACCACCTAGTACGAAAATCTTCAAACTTCTCCGACGAACGTTTCAGGGCTTTGATCAGCTCTTCACGAGCTTTAGAAGAAGAGCTCCAGAACGGATCTTCAGGATCAGTTCCTGGCAGGACGATTGTAGTTTTTGAAAGCGGTTTTAGAAAGCAATTGGGTGTAAGAGGGATGATGTCGTTGGAACTGGAAGTGTAGGTAAGGGGACGAGAATTTATTGCGTCAGCAATATCAGAAAGGACAGTTAAGAAATCAAAGTATTCGATGGAAGAACGTCCAAGCGTTTTGTTAAGACAGCTTTTTACTACACGAATCATCCTTTCCCACAAGCTTCCCACCCATGGACTATATAAAGGTATACGTTTATGAGACATTTGATTCTTTCGAAGTAACTCCTTCCCGTCCTCAGACACCACGAAAGACTCTATGGCATCAATACCCTGACAAAAGGTTCTCGCATTATCGCTATAAACGACATCAGGGACTCCAAATCTATTAATAAAACGTTGGAAAGAAAGCACAAAGGATTTGGAAGTCATGTCAGGTACTAAGTCCAGGTAAATAGCACGAATATTGAGACAAGTGAAAATTATTATGAACATTTTTTGTGCCTGATTGGATCCTTTAATTTTGACCCACCAATGCTTCGTAAAATCTATGCCTACATGTTTGAAAGGACGAAACATTTGAACTTGAGCTTTAGAAAAATTTGTAAACTTTGGATACTGATATGCGAAATTGTTGAATTTTTTACAGATTATGCAATCTGCTAGCACCCTTTTGATTGTAGCTCTGGAAGAAGTTATCCAATATCCTTTCAAACGTAAATTCGTTAATGTAGCCTGAATGCCCAGATGTTTACATTTATGATGAACATCTTTGATGATAAGGACAGATAAATGATGATTTTTGGCCAACAGAATTGGATTCATTATATCAAAATCATAGTGGTTGGAGCGGGATAGACGACCTTTACTTCTAATAAGACCGTTTTCATCCAAAAATAGGTCAAGTCGATTGACAAGGTCAGGAGGATTAGAAATAGAAGGATCAGTTTTTGCCTTTTGAAGAAATTCTATTTCCTTAGAGAAGGACTCTTTTTGCATGACTAACAAACAATATAGCAGAGCTCTAGCATCACAGTCAATTTGTTTGTGTTTAGTATAAGCAAAAAATTGGAAAAGAAGTGCACAAACCCTGAGAAGGGACCCTAAACTCGAAAATTTGCTAAAATCAACCACAGGAGGATTTCCTGCTCCTTGTAAGACGGCAAAAACTGGAGAAGTTGGATTATCTCCTGTTTCATTTAGTTCAAACTTAGGCCAATATGAAGGATCTGAAGCCAACCACTCAGGCCCATGACACCAAAAGGACAGTTTTTTATGAAACTCAGAGAGAGACAGACCTCTAGTAATTAAATCTGCAGGGTTTTCCTCTGATCGAACATAGAGAAATTTTGCAGAAAGGGAAAACTCTTCTTTCAGAGAAGAGGTCATGAGGATTATATCCTGAATACGATTTCGTACAAAAATTTGCTTGCTTTTTTGTCCTTTATTCAGAATCCAAAACAGTACGATTTGAGAGTCAGAGAAAATATTAAGCGAAGAGAATTTGACCCCTTGTAAGCTGTTGAGAACCTGAGGCAAGCATTTCAAAGCTAAAAAAACGGACAAAAGTTCCAAACAAGGTAAGGTCCTTTTCTTTAAAGGAGCAACCTTCCCTTTGGCCCATAGTAGAGATGGGTCATTAATGTCGGAAGAAACATAAACCGAAAAACCATAACATTGCGTGCTGGCGTCGCAGAATATATTCAAAGTTAAATTGGAGTCGAGGGACTCGAAACAAGATCGTGGGAACGAAATTTCCTTAAGAGAAGATAAATCCTGACTGAGCTTTTCCCATGATTTCTTCATATCAAGTTCGATTTCATCATCCCAGTTCATCTCCTTCTCCCATGTCTTCCTCATCAGTAAACGACCTCGGATAGTTACCGGCAGAAAAAGAGAGAGGGGATCGAAAATCTTAGAAATTTCCGATAACAACTGCCTCTTGGAATTAACAATTCCAAGAGTAAAATCACTTAGCTTAAGCGAATCGTCTGACGTATCAAATAAATATCCTAACACTCTCTCCTCAGCACACTGATGAGTGGAGAGCTTATTCTCATATGAAAATAAGTCTCTGAGATCAGGATGATTGGAGTTCCACGATGCCAAATTGAAGCCTCCTTCACTCATACGAGTGTTTGCTTGATGGTAGATGTCTGTCAGAACATCTAAAGATGAATTTGTATAAATCAGATTATCCACATATAAATTATTCATAAGAATAGATGTACACAGGTCAAGAGGATACTTTTGAGCGTGATGTTTAATAACCGCCCCTAGTACATAAGGGCTAACTGATAAACCAAATATGATTGTGGCATAACGATAGGTTTGTATCACTCCACCTTCAGTCCAAAAAAAACAAAACCTATTTCTATCCTCTTCCAGTTTGAGGCGAATTTGAAGAAAGGCTTTTGAGATGTCTGAAAGAACAACATATTTGTTGGTACGAAAAGAAATAAGAATACGAAAGAGAGACGCCATCAAATAAACTCCTGGATAAGACGCTTGATTCAATGAAGGGCAACCACCAACCTTCAAGCTACAATTGAAGACCGGCCTGATTTTTGTTGTAATTTGAGAAGCTGTTTTGATGATCGGACGATGAGGAATCCAGATATATTTAGTAAAATCTTTAGGAGACACTTGTACAGTCTCTATGATTCCTTCTCTCAAATACTGCTGAAAGACCTCTCCATAGGCGGAAGTGAGGCCTTGACTGTCAAGCCGTTTCTTAACGCGATGAAGAGTGGCAAGTGCCACTTGATGATTAGATGGGACATCTTCTAAAATATCTTTGTACCATGGAAGTTCTATATGGTACTTGCCCTCTCTAAATTCTATGCCTTCATGAAATTTTCGGATGAATACGTCATCGATAGACCCTTGATCTGATTCTTCTTTGATGCCAAGAGATTCCAATTTATACAAGTGCTCAAGACCCAAATCTAGATCAGTATTCTTATGGGTATATAAAAGAGGATCAAAATAAGTAGGTGTTGGTTCTAAAATAAGATTTACGATATGATTTGGTGTTTTCATGAAGAATTTGTTGAGAAGAGACGAGGATAAAGTTTTGTTGTCCTTTTGTCAAATATCGTTAGTATCATCAATCCTAGGATCAGAGTCACTACCGCCGAAAATGATGGATTCTTGAGACGGAGTTAAAAAAGACTTTACAGGTCCAAAAGGAATTGTTCCATGGCATGTCTCTAAAGCCCTACCCTTTATACAAGGAATAGTACATAAATGTTTAAAAAGATAGAGTACATCAATGCCTAAAAGTCCATCAATATTATTGACACTATTAGTTTGTTTACCAATATAAAATTGATCTGCTACGTTATGTCCATTCCAAGAGATATTATGAATGGCCCCCATAAGGCCCTTCACGTCAAAACTCACATCCAGTTCAGGATCTATCAAAACAGGCACCTTTATAAACTGTTGACAACAAACATTAAGTTCTACATCTATAGAGCGCATAGACCTAACCTGTTCCCCCAAGAAAGTTTTAACAGTGTTGTTATATACAGGAAGAGTTTCAAAACTGACTCCTAGTTTAGAAAGTATGTTGTTATTAAAATAGGAGCGCTGTGATCCAAGATCTAGAAGAACTCGGACAGTTTCTGTTTTGTTATCTTTTCTCACTTTCAAGGAAAGAGTTGGTAAAATATGATTAGAAGAGGAATTTCCAGTATTAATGCACAGGAAGTTCCTGTTTTGGTCGTCAACATCAGAATTGTCCTGAGATGCTGAAGATGTAGACGGTTGTTCTTCAGAAGTGACTGCACGATTATTGCTCTTCATTTTGGCCTTTGCTCCAGTAGGGCAGAGAGCTGTTATATGAGCACTGTTTCTACAAAGTCCACAGGGACGACTTAAACCATATTTCTTAGCAGGACAGCTGTTGGCAGCATGTTTGGAACTGGAACAATTAGCACACAAACCCAGCTGTATACATTGCTCTCTCCTATTTTTAGGAGTGGTGAAGACGGTACAAGAAGTCATGAAGTGATTTCCCTGACATAGTTTACACGGAGTAGCAGCAGTAGATGCAGATACACACTCGTCCTTCTTGGGCGAATTATCTGACTTAATAGAAGATTTCTTCGAAATTTCATTAGATTTGGAAGAAGTGT
>JABUQX010062456.1:0-2500 GCA_015478945.1 Trachelipus rathkii | reverse complement strand
ACTTTGACAACATCCCGCAGGAGACCATCTCCAAGATCATTTATCAATGCCGAATCGCTTGGAGAAGTTGGAGGGCCAGAGGGGTACAACCCATTATTAGACACCTTTGCGCTGCATTTCACATTGTAATTTGTAGAATATTGTTAGTTATTCAATAAGATCACATATCCATTATTTTTTTCGTTCTTAATATAAGTTGCCAATTTAATTCACTTACACACTGTTCGGGTTACATTACGTTTATTACATTTATAAACGATGTGCAACACCTCCTGAGTTACGTACGAAACCAAATTAAGAACCAAACCCTAGCCTACATTTCCCAATATGAAAGAGTTTTAATTATATTTACGAATGCATCCATTAAATTTGCCACGAGTTTATATTATAAATATATATATATAATTATATTAATATAATATAATATAAATATATATATATAGTATATATATATAATATATATATATATACTAATATATATATATAATAATATATATATATATAATATAATATATATATATATATATATATATATATATATTATAATATATATATATATATATATATATATAAATATTATATATATTTATATATGAATATATATATACATATATATATGATACAAAGATCATACAACTCCGCAAGTGATCATGAGGCCACTTCTTTGGCGTACCCCTAAGTATCACTCTGCGTACCCCCAGGGGTACGCGTGCTTACCCCACTTTGGAGACCACTTGCTCAGGGCATATAATTATTAACATTTCAAATGATTTGATTATTATTATATTATTATTATTATATTATATTATTATTATTTATTATTATATTATTAATACTTATTTATTATATTATTATTATTATTATTATTATTATTATTATTATTATTATTATTATTATTATTATTATTATTATTATTATTATTATTATTTTTTATTTATTATTATATATTATTATTATTATTATTATTATTATATAAATATATATATATATATATATATATATATATATATTAATATATATATAATATATATATATTATATATATATATATATATATATAATAATATATATATAAATATAGTTATATATATATAGTATATATAATATATATATATATATATATATTCTTCATTTACCTTTTTTCCCCAAGACTGGTGGTAAGGTGTGTAACAAGCATCAGAAAAGAAAAGCAAGTAGAAAATATGGACAAAGTCCGAAAAGAAAGCCCAGCCTTAGCCTCTGTTCCATTAATGTAGTTAAGACTCCGTCGCAGTCAGAAATCCACCCTATAGCTTCAGGGGACTGCGACGGACCCTCACTATGGTTAATCGTCAGTTAACGGGTTCATCCCTTGGCGCAGGTGGGCCACAACCATACCCTCACCAAAACCCCGCCATTCTCCTTATCTATGCACCTATTATTCTCGCCCGCCAAAACTCACATTTATTCTACCTTCAGACATTTCGTTTACTGACTCGAATCCACTTTTTTCTTCGATCTTCCACCGTCGCGTTTTTCAACACACTCCGCCACTATTACATCTGCTTTAAAAACCTGACTATCATTCATCCTTTCCATATGACCAAACCATTCCAATACATTACTTTCATTTATTCTCTCGTTACCCCTTTCTTCACACCACACAACGTCTCCAATATGTTCATTCCTCATTTTATCAATTCTTCTCACACCTAGTATGCCCCTAAGATTGTCCATTGTCTGAACACATTGAACTTTAGTTCTATACTTCTTATTTCCAGACATAGTCTTAGCTACTATACAGTAACACAGGGTTAACAACATACCGTCATGTAAAAACCCTAGAGCACTAAAGTAGCTATCCCTTTACATTCACGTAACGAATTAATTGCCACGCAGCAACCTTCCTTGCCATCACAACTTCTTACTAAAACTCTGTTGCTATGCGATTGTCCTTCTCGGTTGTGTTTTCCGTGGTGATCTTGTCTTGACATATTCTGTTGCGTTCTTGTTTAATTTAGTAAGTTTTCTTACTCTCTAAATATATTGTTAAACGTGGTCTATGGTATCGACTTGGTGGTGGGTTTGTTTGTCCTGAGTGGGGGGTGGCTGGTGCGATCGCGGTGTGTATTGTTGTTGTTTCTGGTGGTCTCCTGTACTATATGTTGTGTATCGTTAATTATGCGATTTGTTGTTGTATATTTGTTCGGATCATGTTCTTATAGTTTGAGCTGTCCTCGTACTCTACTTAGTGTGCCATAATCCTGATAGGCTCTTTATATACGTTTACTTTCAACTCCTCCTTTTACACACCTGCCAAATCTCTCTACCAATTCCCTCAAACTCTCTTCAGATTCGCCACACCAAAACCAAATCATCGCATATATAGGTAGGCACCCGTCCACTCATCATCCACTTTCTCCATCAGTTCTGAACAGCCATCCTGTCAGCCCACCATTCAATTCTTTCATAACCCCCATCCATATACAAATGAATAACCAAGGAGAACTAACACAATCTCC
>JABUQX010062455.1:10000-15800 GCA_015478945.1 Trachelipus rathkii | reverse complement strand
TGTTGTACTTCGTTCAGTTTCAAGTCTGGGTGTTTAACCGATTTCGCATTTATCATTGAAACGCTTTCCGCGTTTTTCATTTTCCCACTTCAACTATATATGATATTAAAAATATTGAAATCGATCTGGGATTGGGTCGTATCTACACTGATACCTTTTATGTGGCTAACATTCAGACAAACATTCTAGGTCTTTCATTTTTAAAAAATTTTGAGATGGGCATTGATTTTAAACGGGATTTGTTAAAAGATTCAGTCACGAATAATACTTTAAAATTGAGTAGGAATATGACTTTCAATATTAAAAATGTGCATGCCTCTTCCTCCTCAAATCTCTCTCTCTCCTCCTCCGCCTACCTCTGTAACTCTTCCTTTTAGTTCTAAAAATTTTAATGATATACTAATGAAATATTCAGAGTTATTTGTAAACCCCTATCTACCCGAAAACCACCATATAAAATTGAGACAAATGAAGCTATTGGGTTGAAGTACCACGAAAATATAAAAATAAAAATAAGAGAATGAGCGCAACCTTAATAGGTGAGGACTGCCAAGAGACCTCTGATGAAAAGACCGCTTTTATCCCAGAAAAAGTATTAATAGAACTCGTCCACGCCTATCCTTATAAAGTAAACATAAAAGGACCCCCGATCTCACTCAAACCCAGGAGGGTACCTCATAAGCTTTATGCTCAAACAAAAGCAGAACTTGACAATCTAGTAGCCACAGGAGTCCTACGCCGCAGCAATTCCCCTTGGTCATTCCCCATGAGCGTTTTAGAGAAAAGCGGTAATAGAGTGAGAATAATTTCCGATTTTAGAGAACTGAACAAAAGAGCTGAAGTAGAAACCTATGGTCTCCCGCACCTACAGGATGCCATGTCCACACTGAAGGGGAGCCGGCTATATACACGTTTGGACCTAACCCAAGCATTCTACGGGGTGCCACTCCACCCCGACTCGCAGAAGTACTTCACCATCACCTCCAACGTCGGTTCTTTCACCTACAGGAGCCTCCCGATGGGATACGTCTCCTCTCCGTTTATATTTCAAGCTTACATTGACACGGTCATACAAGGCATCCCCAACACCCAGGCTTATATGGATGACATCTTGATCCACACCCAGACCGAAGAGGAGCACAAAATCCTCCTGGAGAAGGTGCTAAGGAGATTAAAATACCTACATATCAGTATAAATCCTGCCAAGTGCCAAGTTGCAGAAAAAGAGATTGACTACCTCGGGTACACCATCAACGAAAGCGGCCTGAGGCCAAATCATGAGAAGGTTGGGGACATTCTCGACACCCCAAAGCCTAGGACTATAAAGGAATTAAGAAGTTTCCTGGGAAAAATAGGCTTCTATCGCAGTAACACCCCGCTGTTCGCTGAAATAACAGCACCCCTCAATCTGTTCTTAAAAGGTAAACCTTACTCGAACCACCGTATCTGCTGGAACTCAATAGCGGATAAAGCCTTCGAAAATGCTAAAAAGGCTGTTAAAAATGCCTCTGTGCTTGCTTATCCAAGCACCACCACCCCTTTCAAAATTATAATCCATACCACAAATGTATCTGCAGCAGCAGTCATCTTCTCCCCTACTGACGGAGGCGATAAGCCTATTGCTTTCTATAGTTCCGTCCTCTCTCCCACAGAAAGAAATTATGACCAGGCCAACCGACTGCTAGTCTGTCTGACGAAGGTCTTCAGATAGTACGGATATCTACTTGCAAACAAGGACATTAAAATAGAAACCCAATCAAGAGAGCTTATAATGAAATATAAAAGGATAAATGATAATAAAAATTATAATGTGCGAGAAATTAGGAGCTTAAATTTGCTCAGTAGTTACAAAGTTTCCTGGGAATTAATCACAAAAAAGACCAATCCACTTGCAGAATATCTATTGGTAAATAAGATTAATAATGATGATCAAAATAATGAAGAAATTGAAACTACTGACGAAGAAACAGAGCTCCAAACCGCGCCTCCACGTACGAACGCTGTGATTGGCTCTGCCACCTGCCAACTGACAAATCAGAGAAAAGCTTCAAATCCACTCCACGTGGAGTCACATTCGAACCTTCCAACCGCTTCTAAATATGAAGAACCCTCCCCTACCTTAAGGGCGCGTTATCACCAGGTCAAAAAGGTAAACCACGCACGCGCCACGGTCAACATTCCAAGAAAGGAAAACAATGTAGACCCTTTAACTAACCACAATGTAAACAAAGAACATTCCGAGCATATTTCTCATGAGAAAAAGGCAGATTTAAATCCCAAAGGGGTAAAAATGGATAGGAGAATAGAACTAGAAACAATCGAATTAAATAAATTAAATGATAAAGTACCCATAAGAAAAGTAGATGAAATAAATGATATTTTAATAGAGAATAAGCGGATAAATTTAATTCAACATTGTAATGAAGCTCATCTGGAACTAATAAAACGCTTCAGGAAAGAAATTAATTACGCTGAGATTAGCGAAGACCAATTAAAAGATGAATACATAAATTCACTACTTACAAAGAAAGAAAAAAGTTCTTTAATTATTAAGAGACAACAGTTTTGGTTCAAGAAAATCGAGCTCTCTCTCAACGTTGATGTATCTTTGAATTACGCCAGAGTCATCCTCCCCGACCGCCGGGTGGACGATATCATACGTATGACCCATCTGCGGGGACACCTGGGTATCTCTCGGTGCCTCACTGTTCTAAAAGCCGACTTTGTATTTCAAAACATGCTAAAAGGTCAAGACACTCGTACGGGCCTGCCCCCAATGTCAGATAGCCAAGGTAGGGCGTAGTATAAACCCCATTTACGGGAAGTACAAGGAGGTATCCTACAAGTTTCAAGCTATAAATGCCGACATTGTGAAGCTCCCGGTTTGCAGGGGATACAAGTATCTATTGACACTCATCGACTGGTACTCCCTTTATGTGTGGGCATTTCCCTTGAAAGACATTACGAAAGAAACAGTAGTTAAAACATTGATTAACCAGTTCATTCCGCACTGTGGAATCCCAAGCAACCTCATCACCGATAAAGGTGGAAATTTTATATCACATTTATTTGAAAGTGTGTGTAAGCTGTTAGGTATACTGCACACAACGACCGCAAGCTACGCACCTTTTTCAAACAGCAAAGTCGAAGTAACCCACAAAATGATCATAAATAGTCTCCGGACAATGCTCGCGGAGCCGAGGATGGAAAGCCAAGAGTGGTTAGACGTATTACCGTTTGTCTTGTTCGCACTCAGGCTGGCCCCTATCTCAGAGTCGGGCATATGTCCCAGCAAATTGTTGTACGGGCAAGAAATAAACATTCCTGACGGCTTGCTAGACCCCTCTGTCCCAGATGGACCAAAGTCCTATGATACCTATATTGAAAAACTAGCTGGATTAATGGCAAAACCCCTGGCCCAAAGAACTAATCTACGAAATAGAAATGTGTTCTTACCTCGAAACTTAAAAGATGCAAAATATTTGGTCCGAGAGTCAACATAGTACACAACGTTGGGAAGCTCCCCGAAATTTACGAAAGCGGACTATAAAGGTCGTAAAGATAACTACTTAGCAACGCGCTGCATTATAAAGGGAGATAAGGTGGTAGTTGAGAACTTAAGAAACGTCAAAATTTTTTGTATCATGACCGAAGGAAAAAAACTCAGGAATAAATGAAATAGAGGAAGAAAATGAGGAACTGAGGAATAGCTCTTGAGGAAAATAAGAGTCAAAGACGTTGCTATGGTAATTAATACAGTACAAAATCATTTGTTAAAATTATTAAATATTAATGTAGTTCTTTCTCCTTACCCGAGTAGTATTTCACCTGTTCTTCCCTTTCCTTTACTTTGCATTTATGTATCCATCTGAAGGAGGGTGAGAAGTATCTCTGTGAAATCGGAAACAAGGGCCTCACCCCTGTTTCCGAAGCAGAGATCCTTTTCGCACTCGAGGGCCACCAAATTCTAGGGTGAAATTACGATAGGAGGAATCTTTGTTGAGACAATAGCATACATTGTCTTAGAGTGTATCACAACTCTGCGAGGAGGCTATTGCAGAGTCTACTGCATATCACTAAAATCATTGGTGGACCACTTCATAATTACATAATGTATATGTTTGAAATTCAAGTGTTTGGCGCCTCTTTCCTTCTACGCTGAAAAAAGAACGCCAAACAAGAGGCATGATTGGTAGAAGAACCCAAACAGGGACGCTGCCAAGAAAAGCTCGGGAGTATAGTAGAAGCCCTTGACCCTGAGGACGCTTCTGAGACTGCTGAATCAGGCCTTACGCCGGAAGGTCATTTAGAATAAGAATCATTGCTTTGTTTACTCTTGTTGTTAGTTTATGTGTATTTTACTGTATTGCTAACGACGATTTGTGCATAATAATATCCTATTTACTTATCTAGATTAAAACCATATCTGTCATTGTCATCTCACTATCACAATAATAAAGCCACTACGTAGAAAGTAACTCTTAATCAATTCCCTAATGATGCAAGTTCATTAATCATTTTGATAGCCATGAAGTGATTTCAGCGTATATATATATATATGTATATATACCTCTTACCATATATATATATATATATATATATGCTGCCTACATATATATATATATATATATAGTATATATATATATATATATATATATCTTTCTCTGTAATGCCAAACTAAAGGAAGTACCCGCATGATATCTCTTTCGGAAGGCTGACCAAAAACTAATAACATATATGGAGTCACAGATTATGAAATTTGTATGGAAAATGAATTTTTTTTTTTTATTATTTGTTTCTTTTAAATATCTTATCTTCAAAACTAAGATAGGGTGAAAACTAATAACATATATGGAATCAGAGTATGAAATTTGTAGGAAAAAAAAAGGATTTTTATATGCTAATAACATATTTGGAATCAGCATATGATTTTTTTAGGGAGCTTGGGCCGACCTTGCGGTGGGACAGAGGGGGAAGAAGTCCCCCTCGTCGTCCCAGGAGGCCGAGGAGCCCCGACTCTTGCATCTGTGCGGTTTACCTAGGAGTTTTCTTCTTTAGTTAAAAAAAAGAAAAAATTCTTTTTCCTTACAAATTTCATACTTAATCCATATGTTATTAGTTTTCTTGTACTTATCGTAGTTTTTTGAAGATATTAAAAAAATCATTTTACCATACAATTTCTTGATTCCATATATATTTAATGGACACTTTATTAATACCTATCTTAATTTAGATATCATGCAGGTACTTTCTTTAGTTTCACCTCATATATATATATATATATATATATATATATATATATATATATATATATATATAATAATATATATATGTAATATGCTATCTTTCTAATAATAAAACCACAAAGCTGAAAACAAAACAGCAAAGGCGCTATGAAGTGAAAAAAAGAACTAAATTTAACCGCATATTTGCCCATGTTTAAGATCTAAATTACATATTAATTTTTCTGCTCCTTTAAAATAACTTTGGTTTAAAGGCATAATGATTAAAAAAGAAGTAAGTAAGTGGCCCGTATTTAGTCGTGCGGTAAGGCCTATTTTTGAGTAACATTTGTTTTCTCATATTGAATGCAATTGATCTCTGTCATTGTATTGCATATTCGACCATATTTACTAATGGGAATAAGAGGCTATTTTCTTTTAGAAGCGGAATTTTTTTCGTGTTCTGCACATGTAGTCATCATATAAAATTTATTATTATAAAATATTAAAAATATTTATCAGCTTTATTGTTTTCATCAGATTAAATATGCATTGCTGTAATTGTTTTTACTTAACAT
>JABUQX010062455.1:0-5000 GCA_015478945.1 Trachelipus rathkii | reverse complement strand
TACAGACATTCACTATAACACTTACATTTACCCATAGCCACTTACATTACACTTATACACACGTGCGGCAGTGCGCACACCACATACACACCCTTTGGACAGAATACCAATGGGTCAATTTTTTGCCCACGGTAATTTTTTGCCCTTTCTTTAGGGACTTAGCCCTTTTTTGATGTCTCTACCTTTTTTTGCCCATGATATTTCGGACTTGACCTTGCCATATACCCATGGTTCAATTTTGACCCACGCTAACTTTGATGGCTTTGATGGTCCCAATCACCGTAAGGAGTATGTAGTGATGTTCTATAAGTGTTCTATGAGTATTAGATGAGTGCCAGGTGAGTGCAGGTGAAGAGTAGCCAAGTGAGTGCCCAATGCAGTTGCCAATGAGTTGCCAAGTTGAGTGCCAATGTGTGCCAAAGTAAGGCCACATAGTTGCCAAGTGAGTTGCCACATAGTGCCAAAACTGCAGTTGCCACTTTTTTTCAAGTCTTTTCTAGCCTCCCCTTTGAGCCCGAATAGCCCTAATATTGTCTACCCCTAGGGTATAAGGTATGAGGATTCGAATGGTGTATATTACAAACTGCTAGGATGCTTCCTACCTACTTTGAGTTAGTCTTTTTCTAACACTTATACACACAATGTCACTTATACACAGCTTACACTCCTCCCATAGACACTTACATGAAACCATATACACTTTACAACTCACCACCCACACCGAGATGCACTTACACTACACTCACACACCTCGATATGTTTGAGCCTTTTCAACTTTGATTGCCTCAACTTTTTGATGGCCCCCAGCATAAATGCCTCAAGCATTGATGCCCCAACTATTGTTGCCTCCATTCATGTAAATGCCTCAGCATTGATGCCTACAATTTGAGGTTCGTCTTTGATGAACGTCATCTTGATTGACCCATCTTTTGAGACCATCTATTATTTGCATGATTCATCTTTGATGAAATTATCTTTGATGGCTCATCATCTTACCCTACATCAAAGACAGAGTTAATATTAATGTCTAACCTATGCTATAAGCTGATCACCACCAGGACGCAGCATGATCTCTCCCCGCGTGAAGTCCCACGAACCCGCACCCGCAGGTGCGACCGCCGAGCGAATGAAAAATATATATACTTTAAGTCATTCATTTTATTTCATGCTTAAGCATTTTTTATTAAAACATTTTCGCGAACCTTAAACTGTAACTTCATTACAGACCTATTATTTACCACATATATTATTAACATGATTTTTACTTAATACTTTTTAATTTATAAATTTTTAAAAAATTGTATGTAAAGAAAAAAACCAGAGTGTCTGATATATAAACATTTTATTTTACTAAACTTTTAAAATTGTCTACTAATTTTTAATTAAAAACATTAAACATTACATACCTTAAAGCAGTAAATCAGTAAATCAATAAAGGTGTAACCTAACACCAAGAGGGGATTAGTATGCTTTTGTTTTACTGCTTTACTGCTTTAACTCATGTTTTACTGCTTTAACTCATATGTTTTACTGTTTTAACTCACATATTTATTAACATTACATACCTTAAAGCAGTAAATCAGAAAATCAATAGAGGTGTTACCTAACACATAGGGGGGATTAGTATGCTTTTTGTTTTACTGCCTTTTACTGCTTTAACTCATGTTTTACTGCTTTAACTCATGTTTTACTGCTATAACCATATGTTTTACTGCTTTAACTCACATATTCATTAAATTAACATACCTTAAAGCAGTTAAATCAGTAAATCAAATAGAGGGTGTGACCTAACACCAAGGGGGGATTAGTATGCTTTTGTTTTACTGCTTTACTGCTTTAACTCATGTTTTACTGCTTTAACTTTCTGCTTTACTGCTTTAACTTTGCTGCTTTACTGCTTTAACTTTTCTGCTTTACTGCTTTAAACTTTCGGCTTTACTGCTTTAACTCATATATTTATAACATTTGTTTTAATACTTTTTATTTATTTTATTAATTATTTTTATTTATTTTTTATTATTACTTTTTATTATTTTTATTATTTTATTTTTTATTATACTTTAGTGTTATTTACTTCATTGCATTGTTATTATTATTTTAGAACACACACACACACACCACACACACCACAACACACACACACACACACACATACACTTACACATATACACACATGCACTTATGACACTTATACACACACATATGACACTTACATTTTACCCATAGACACTTTACATTTACAACTTATACACATGCGGGTTCACACACACATTCACTATTGATACTTATTACACACCATTCACCTATGACACTTACATTTGTCCATTAGACACTTTACATTTACACTTGCACTCACACACACAGATTGACTTACACTCACAACAGATTTACTTACACTCACACAGATTACTTACACTCACACACAGATTTACTTACCCACATAAATTTATTAATAGGTATTCTAAGGTAGACACACACCGCCCATAAACCCACCCCAACACACACACACATACACACCCACGCACACTCACTTTCACACATAAACGTATAATTTATTAAAACATTTTTATGTTTTAATTAAACACGTACATTTATAGTACTCATTCAAATATAACTAAACTTAATTTTCAAAGTTTCTTAAAACTTCTATAATAAATCAATTATTATCTTTGAACAAAAAGAATTTATTTTTGTCTTGTTATACTTTTTGTTTATAAATTTTATAACTATTCAAGTTTTTAAAATAACTTTTACAAAAATTTATTTGAAATTTTATAAAAAAACATATATTTTTACGTACCTTAAAGCAAAAAATCAGTAAATCAGTAAGGCCAGCCCCAGCACCCCTCTACACCAAGCTATGCCACGTTTTTTCTATTGACTTACTGCTTTTACATCATCTCGTTAGCCATGTAATAAGTATAAAAATAACAAAATAAGTCTTCTCTGTAAACATAACATGTATTTTATTAAAATCATTCCTAAGTTTTTATTTTAAAAATAAACAATTATTTTATTAACAATTTTATTATTATTTCACTCGATGTTAACTAAAAAATTTTCAAAGTTTTTTTTAAATAATTCGGTTTTCTTTATTATTATTATTTATTATCTATGTTACATTGACAATCCATCACGAGAAAAAACACAACAACCCGCACTTCTTAAAGATACGAAACTGACCTCTCTCTTTAAAATGTGTTGAAATAACTACTTTAGGTTTAAATTTAGGATAATCCTTTTTGTAACCGGAGGCAATTTAAGCCTAATTCCAGGGCAAAATATATATTTCAAACTGACCTTTTCTGTAAAATGTGGTGAATAACTACGCTAGGCCTAAATTTAGGCCTAAATTTTGGTTAGGATAAGTCTTTTTGTAGACGGGCTAAATTTAAGCCTAATACCAGGTCAAAGGTAATTCCAGTAGACAAGAATTCATTATTTATTATATTTTTATAAATATATTTTCAAAAATATAAACTGTTGGATCGGAAAGATCCTTTAAGCAGGTAAAAAGAAATGTTTCCTTACTTGTGATTGGTCGGGGTAATCCTTATCTCGATATGACCTCGTATGTGAATTGGCGAAAATTATTTTTTTGTTTTTTTAAAATTAACGTTGTTCTTTAAACTTGTATTTGAGCAGGTGTGTGTTTTATTTTCTTTTAGACCCAAACTCATTTTAAAATCATAGTCATTTTACGCTGTTAAGCGGTGCACAATTTCTTTGATTTGTATTAAAAGTGTTTTATTTTTACTAAGTGATACATATTTATAAATAAATATTTACATTGAGGAATAATTTATTAATTTCACCTAGAATAGATAATAATTAATTCACTAGTCCATAAGCTAACCACCAGGCCTCAGCATGAGCCCCACCCGCAAAGGCAGCAACCCCGCACCCGCAGGTGCGTCCCGCCGCGTTCCCCCCCGCCCGCCGCCTGCGCCCGCAGGCGCAATATTTCCGCGTTTCCCGCCCGCCGCGTGCGCACCGCCAGGACGCAATAAAATTTCCGCCGCGAATTGATTATTTAGGAGAACACCACATACACACACAAGCACCACCACCCACACACACCACACACACACACCACACACACACACCCACACACCGCACACTCACTTACACATATAACGTATAATTTATAAAACATTTTATTTTATTTTTATTATTATACTTAGGCTTATTTACTTCATGCCTATTGTGATTATTATTTGAACACACATACAGAAACACACACGCACACATACACACACACACATACACACACACACTTCACACGCCACACTCACTTCACAATATAGCGTATAATATTTAAAACATTATTTTTATTTCATTATTTATTATTTATGTTATTTACTTCATGCCTATTTTATTATTATTAGAACACACACACACACACTTCACACACACACACACCACACACACACACACACACACACACACGCACACTCACTTACACATATAACGTATAATTTATAAACATTTATTTTTATTTTATTATTATACTTAGTTTTATTTACTTCATGCCAGTTGTTATTATTATTTAGAACACACTACACACACACGGCCAAACACCACACACCCACCACACACATACCACACTTACACATTAACGATCCCACCCACTCGATAGTTTGATGCCCCACTTTGATGCCTCCGCTTTTGTTGCCTCAACTTTTGAGCCCCAGTTTTTGGATGCCCCAACTTTGATGCCCCAGCTTTTGATGCCTCAACTTTGATGGCCCAGCTTTTGTTGCCTCAGCTTTGATGCCTCAACTTTAATAACTTAACTTTGGTACCTCTCTCAGCTTTGATGGTTCATCCTTGATGACTCATCTTTGATGGCGTCATCTTTTGATACCACCTATTATTAATGAATTCATCATAAGCAGTTTACAGCTTACCATAAGCGAAACTTAACAAACTTACACTTTATACACACCAACACTATTATCTCTTATTCACACATATGCAAATACACATAGGCACTTACA
>JABUQX010062454.1:37500-40546 GCA_015478945.1 Trachelipus rathkii | reverse complement strand
ATATATATAATATATTAAAATAATATATATATATTATAAAATATATAAATATAATAATTATATATATATATAATATTATTTTAATATACTTAATAATATCATATATGATATATCATATAATATATATATAATTTATATATTTATTAATATATTATATAATATATATATATACTATCTAATATATAAATTATATAAATATATAATATTATATAATATTATATATAATATATATATTTAAATATATATTAACTATATCATATATATATATATTATATATAATTACTTATATAATATAATATATTAATATTATTATAATATATTATATAATAAATATATATTAATAATATATATAATATATTAATATATTATATAATTATATATAATTATTATAATTATATATAAATATATATATAATATATATATAATAATAATTATATATATATAGTATATATAGATAATACTTTATATATAGATATATATAATATATATAAATATATATATATTAGGTATCGGAAACATATACACGACAGCCTGAAATAATACTAGTACCTTTCGATCGACTACAGTCATGCATCAGGGAAGTAAATAAAAGACTAAATATTAAAATTGCAGGTTCAAATCATATTGCTATAATATGGGGAATGTTATTACAGCTTAACATATCTCCAAAATTATAAAACTAAAGGCAAATCAATTGTAAAATCAATTACAGAACCTTAAATTCATGGACGATTTATAAGTGATTGAAATTTTTACTTTTAACTTTATTAAAAATATGACCAAAACCACTAACACTTATTAACAAAATAGTAGATGAGCTTACACCATTAGCTATTGGTGAAAATACAGTATTTAGGTGGTTGTAAACTTAGAATAGAGAAAGTGTATACTTAAAGAATATGGTTAGCAGACAGCGTCTGGATCTCCTATATAGAATTTAGGATGAGTAGTAGTTTCGTAATGTAACGTTGTCATTAAGTTCTAGTTTTGGGATGGTATGCTTGTCTTGAGTTCTAAGGTTGCCATTCAGATTAGTTTTGGTGGATGGAAGTTGATGCCTTTCGGCTTGCATTTGTTATATGTAATACAATGATTTCTAAAAAAATGGAATGATGAGTTAGGACGAAGATGACTGGATCTTGAAATAATCAAGAAATACAGAGATCATATGGTGGAGAGTTCAGTTGAAGGAACTGCTCTTTGGTGAAAGAGGCAGACAAAAGACTGATTCAAATATGTTCACATCCCTCAACTATAAAGCGATTAACCTAACCGAGTAAAGAGCCTCAATTGCATCGTTTATATAATATATATATAATATATAATATATATATATATTATATAATTATATATATATATACTATATATATATATATATATTATATATTATATATATAATATATAATATAAGCAAAAAATGGGCTTAAACTCGAATTTTAAACAAAAATTTGACAGTACAAAATAAACACGAAAAAAAGACCTATATATATATATATTATATATTATATATATATATATATTATTATATATTATTATAATATATATAATAATATATATTATATATACTATATTATTATACTATATATAATAATATTATATTATAATATATATATATTACTGTATATTATATATCTATATATATATATTATATATATATATTATATCATACTATATATATATAGTATCTATATATATATATATATACTATATATATTATATGATATATATAAATATATTTATATATATATTATTTATTATATTATTATAGATATATATATATATATATATTATATTATTACTATTATAGTATATATATATTATATCCTTCCCTCACTTTATTATGAGATTTAGCCGTAAATATATAAAAATGTTTAAAGGATGTTTTATTACTTCCAAGACTTTTTTTATTTAAATAATTAACTTCATAGTTTGGCTATAGCCATTTTGTTTATTTTTATTCTCTCTCTCTTCTCTTCTCTCTCTCTCCTCTCTTCTCTCTTCTCTCTCCTCTCTCATCTCTCTCACTCTTCTCTTCACTTAACTCCCTTCTCTTTCTTTCCTTTTATCTCCTCTCTCTCTTTGCTCTCAATTTTTTTTTTAAAGTCTCAGTGGCAAAAGTTTTTTTTTTTGCTTATTTATTTTTTGAAATTCTACAAATTTCACTTTCTATTTTTGCTGTAGAAAAAATTTAAGAATTCTTATTTTGCAATTTAACTATACTTAAAGTTGCATAAATGACTATTAGAAGATTATCATATATATATATATATATATATTATAATATATATATATATATATTATATATTAATATATATATATATTATATATATATATCATAATACTAATATATGTAAATAGTATATATAATACTAATATATATATATATTATAATATAATATATATATATATATATACTTATATATATTTTATATATATATATCTTATATATATATATATATATATAATGTAATTTTATATATAATACCTATATATATATAATATATTATATATATCTACTTATATATATATATATTATTATATATATTATATATTATATACTATATAATATAATATATATATATATAAAAGACCAACAAAAAAGATTAATTTGTAGGAAGAACACATAAAATATTTATATTTAATATTATTAATAAAAAACTATTTATTTAATTAGAGCATCTTGCCGCGTTTCGGGAAATCAAATTTCCATCTTCAGGACAAACATGGTAATAATATGGTAGTAAAAGCTTGTAAGTAAAAACTGTGAAGTCGTATATAATACACTATCATAATCAGTAAAACTCTCGCTCTCTAGTAGTAGTGTGAACCGAACCATTATCATTATTAAATTTAATGGGTTTCAGATTGCTATTGAGCTGATTCTAAAATTTTAGATCAAGTTGTTTTTTGGTTTGTGGAAGAATGGTGAAGCGGACGATAAACTTATGGGAATAATTTTTAAGGTAAAAATATGATTAATGTGGAGGGAGGTGGGGATTTAAAATAGTTGTACCAGTTCTAGCGAGCAGCCTCTTGTTTATCAGCC
>JABUQX010062454.1:20000-22500 GCA_015478945.1 Trachelipus rathkii | reverse complement strand
AATTCCAAAAATGTATTCCTGTTCCCTGTAGCTATTGTAGTTTTTGAGTATATATATATATATAGTATTTTTATTATATATTTTCTATATATTATATATATTATATATTATATATATATATATATTATATATATATAATTATATATTATATTATTTTATATATATATATATATATTAATTATGTATATATATATATATTTGACTATCGTGAAGTTCAAATACATTTAAATTTTGTTTATTTTTATACTTAGAGTATAAATCCAAAAAAACTAAACGGGATATTTATATTCATCTTGTTTAATTTCCTTCAAATTTGCTTGTGGAGTAGATCAAGGGATAACCCAATATTATATACTATATATATATATATATAATATTTATATATATTATATTCTATATATTAAATATATATATATATTATATATATATATATATTTAAAAAACAAACAAAAAACAATAACAAAAACACAAAAAAAAAAAAAAAAAAAAAAACAACTGCGACACAAAAAAAATATATATATGATATATTATATATATATTATATATTATAATTATAAATATAATTATTTTTATATATATATATATACTATATATATATACATATTATATATACACTATACATATTATATATATATTATATATATATATACATATATATATACTATATTATATATAATTATAATCAGTAATTTGTTGGAATGTTACTTCCCTCTGTGCATGATACAACAAGCATATATAATCAAACTTATATTTTCTAAATCTTTTACTTCTAAATATCTCAGCCTTCTGAATCTATTCTTCAGTAGACCAAAGGAATGTTCTATCACCATTCTCGCTCTAGAAAGTTTGTAATTAAAAAGACTTTGTACTTCATTTAAATGACCATTATCTCTATATGGAACCATGAGTGAAACATTCAGCGGAAAAGCTTTATCGCCAATCAGATGAAATGGATTTAAATAAGCAGCATTTTCTAAAAGTCTTTGGCCAAGGGTAGATCGTCGTAAGACTCTGCAATCATGATAACTTCCAGGATCTCCAATATATACATAAATAAACTTCTTTTGAGCATCATAAACTGCCAGACAGTTCACTGCATGTATATTTTTCCTAGTATAATAGGTTTCAGCATTTTTTGACAGCTTACTAACTTGAATATGACAACCATCAATGACTCTAATTGTTCCAGGGAGACCTCATTGTAGAAACCGATGTACATTCTGTTGTTTTTCATTCTCATCTGGCCAGTGCAATTCTCCATTCTTTTCCTGTTTTAGAAGTCTAGTAAAATAATGTAACCACTGAAAAATGACAGATTTACATGTATTAAACCTATCTGCAACTGACACATAACTTTCTTGGGGTGAAAGAACCCAAATACTAGCAAGACACAGCTTTTCAAATGCCCAATTTTTAATTAGTTCAGGGGCATTGTTATGGGCAAACTGCAAGTCTCTCAGTAAATTCTTTTATAACATATTATTATAATATATATATATTATATATATATATATATATATATAATAATATATAATATAATATATATAATATATATATATATATATATAAATATATTATATATATTATTATAGTATATATATATAATCATATATATATATAATTTATATATATTATATATATATTATATATAATATATATATATTATATATATATATATATAATATATTTATATATATATATATAAATAAAAATATTATATATATTATATATTATATATTATATATATATTATATATTATATTATGCTTTTTGAGTCAGTGTACATGGCTCACAGAGGAAGCGCCATACTGGCCTGAAAAAAACAAGCACCATGGGAGGGCCCTGTCATATATATGTTTCAGTGTCAAAGGGAGATTGGATGGGGAAATGAATTTTCAGTCAGTCAAAAATAATTAAAAACTTACAAAATTATACCCTTGTATTATTAATAGTCTTAAGATTACATACAAAATCAAATGTTTTAAAGAATATTCACTTCTTGAAGATACAAGAAAATGAGTTACTTCTAAAGTGGGAAGATTCAGACAAGATATGGGATATTCTTTCAGAAGGTGTTTATGGACCGTAAAGTAGGAGAAAAAAAAAAAAATATATTATATATATATTATATGTATATATATATTATTAATATATATATATTATATATATACTATATTAAATAAATATATATATATATCTATATATATTATATATATATATATATATAATATACTGTAATATAAATATAAGGCCTACTATAACGAACATAACATGATGATCCCTTATATCTTCAAATAAATTAAAAATATCTTTTCTTTGATAAAAACTTCTTTTCATAGAGACTTCAAAAATTAACGATGAGATGTTTGCATTATGTCTACAAAGAAGAAAACCTGCATGAAATGTTAATAATGCATGCTTGTTAGCCCTAATGGGTAATTTTGATACTAAAAATTTTACATTATAGATAATACAAAGAACTAGAACTTGAAAGAACATAA
>JABUQX010062454.1:10000-15000 GCA_015478945.1 Trachelipus rathkii | reverse complement strand
TGATGCCTCAACTTGATGTCTCAGCTTTTGATGCCTCAACTTTGATACCTCAGCTTTTGATGCCTCAGCTCTGATGCCTCAACTTTTAATAACTTAGCTTTGGTACCTCAGCTTTAGTGGTTCATCTTTGAGACTTCATCTTGATGGGGCTGTTCATCTTTGATGACCACCTATTATGTGATGATTTCAGCTTTAACAGGTATACACTTACCTAGACACTTACACTTGCACTTATACACACATGTACACTATGTCTCTTATTCACACATACGCACATACACATAGACACTTACACTCACCCCATAGACACTTACACTCCACCCGCACACACAATATATATATATAGTATATATATATATATATATAATATGATCGTATAATATATAATATATATATATATATTATATATATATAATATATATATAATATATAATAATATTATATGATATATATTATATTATATATTATATAATTATTATATATATATTATATATAATATATTATATTATTATATATATATAATATATATATATATATATATATATATATTATATATAATATATATATATATAGTATATATTTCTCATGACGCGGAAATATGCGCCTGCGGGCGCACGCGGCGGGCGGTAACGCGGAAATATTGCGCCTGGGGGCGCACGCGGCGGGCGGGACGCGCGGGACGCACCTGCGGGTGCGGGTTTGGCCTGCCCTTGCGGGTGGGGCTCATGCTGAGCTCCTGGTGGTTAGCCTATGAACTAGTGAATTAATTGTTATCCATTCTAGTGAAATTAATAATTATTCCTCAATGTAAGTATTATTATAACATATATGATATACACTTAGTAAAATAAAACATTTTAATACAAATCAGATACTTGTGCCCCGCTGTAACAGCTAAAATGACATATGATTTAATATGAGGTTTTTGGGGTTCTTAAAAGATTAATAAAACACACACCTGCTCAAATACAGGTTTTAAAGAACAACGTTAATTTTCAAAAGACGGGATTAAAATAATCTCGGACAATAACATACGAGGTCATATAGAGATAAGGGTTACCCCGACCAATCACAAGTAAGGAAAACATTTCCTTTTTACCTGCTTAAAGGATCTTACCGATCCAGCATGTTTCAGTTGGAAATATATTTATATAAAAGAGGAATAATAAATGTTTCTGCTCTATACTGGAAATACATTATGGACCTGGTATGAGGTTAAATTAGGCCCGTTCTACGAAAGAGGCTTATCCTAAATTAGGCCTAAATTTAGGCCTAACGTAGTTATTGCACCACCATTTACAGAAAAAGTCAGTTTGAAATATATTTTGGACCTGGAATTAGGCTCAAATCGCCCCGGGTTACAAAAAGGATTGTTCCTGATTTTGCAACGTTTTCGGTATTTATTTCAACACATTCTACAGAGAGAGGTCAGTTTCGTATCTGTAAGGAGTGGGGGTTGTTGTGTTTTCTCGTCATGGATTGTCAATGTACATAGATAATAATAATAATAAATAAAGAAAACCCGAAGTATTTTAAAACTTTAAAATATTTTTAGTAACAGTCGAGGGGTGAATTATAGCAAAAGTATTGGCTTACATCGTATGTATTAATTAAAATTAGATGATTTAATAATTTGTTAATACAGCAAGGCATTATATGGTTATTTTATACTTATTAAATGGCTAAAGATGATGTAAAGCAGTAAGTCAATAGAAAACAAACGTGGCATAGCTTGATGTAGAGGCGTGCTAGGGGCTGGCCTTACTGATTATTGCTTATAAGGTTACGTAAAATATGTTTTAAATAAAATTCATAAAATTTTAGTAAAGTTATTTTAAAACTTGATAGCTTTATAAGATTTATAAACAAAAAGTATTAACCCAGTTAAATAAATAATTCTTTGTTTCAAAGATAATGATTTGATTTATTATAGAAGTTTAGAAACTTTGAAATAATTTTATTATATTTGAATGAGTCAAATATTCAAATGTACGTGTTAAATTAAAACATAAAATGTTTCAATAAATTATACGTTATGGTGTGTGAGTGTAGTTAAATCTGCGTGTGTAAGTAAATCCGGTGTGTGAGTGTAAGTAAATCTGCGTTGGTAAGTAAAGCGTGTGTGCGTGTGTGATAGGTGTGTGTGTGTGGCTGGCTGTGATGTGGCGTGTGCCACTTCGCAGTCTGTGTGTGTGTGTGTGCTCACTTACTTGTGTGTGTTGTATAAGTGAAAATGTAAGTATCTATGGGTAAATGTAAGTGGTATAGTGTAAATGTAAGTGCCATAGTGAATGTGTGTATAAGTCGTCATAGTGAATGTGTGTTCTAAATAAAAAGACAATAGGCTTGAAGTTAACTATCCGCTCTCTCTTGTAATAACACAGAAAAAGAAAATAGTAAAAATATAAAATAAGTTATTAAAAATAATAAAAATAAAAAAATAATTAATAAAATTAAATAAAAATTAATAAAAATAAAATAAAAAGTATTTAAAACAAAATTAAAAAACATAATGTTAATAAATATAGAGTGTAAAACAGTAAAGCAGGGAAGTGAAACAGTGAAAGCAGAATTAAAAACCAGCCTAAAGGCCAGAAAGTTTAAGCAGTGTAATAGCTGAAAAGTGTAAAGGCAGTAAAGCGACCCAGGTATAATCAATTATGACCTGCGTGTTACTTACCACCCAGTTTAGGTGGGATTCGAATGCTTTTGTTTTATTGCTATCATACTGCGTGTTAGAACTTCATTGTTTTACTGCCTTCTAACTTGCACATGTTTTAGAAAATTTCGTACAATGTTGTTAAATAAAATGGTTTTATATATCAGATAATAAATAAATAAAAAGTATTAAAACAAAAATAAAAAACATAATGTTATAAATATATGAGTTAAAACAGTAAAGCAGAAATTTAAAACAGTAAAGCAGAAAGTGCAAACAGTTAAAGCAGAAAGTTAAGCAGTAAAACCAGAAAGTTAAAGCAGTAAAGCAGTAAAACAGTAGAGGTGTTACCTAACACCTAGGGGGGGGGGATTAGTATGCTTTTGTTTTACTGCTTACTGCTTTAACTCATGTTTACTGCTTTAACTCACATGTTTTTAGTAAAATTTCGCACAATTGTAGTTAAAATAAAATCTTTATATATCAGACACTCTGAAATTTTTTTCTTCTACATACAATTTTTAAAAAAATTTATAAATTAAAAGTATTAAAAAAAAAGTATTAAGTAAAAGATAATGTTAATAAATATATGATGTGTTAAATCATAGGTCTGTAATGAGTTACAGGTGCGCGAAAATTTTTAAATAAAAATGTTTAAGTATGAAAATAAAATGAATGATTCATATGTATATTTGAAAAGAAATTCTTTGAAATGTTAAGTATTGAAATAAAAATTGAAGACTCATAGTATATATATTTTTCGATCGCGCGGGAATATTGCGCGCGGGTGCGGGGCCTCCAACCTTTGCGGGGAGGGGGCTTGCTGCGGCCTAGTGGGCAGCTTATGACGGGGGAAACATTAATATTAACTCTTGTTCTATGATGTGGTAGAAGCTGGAGCCATCAAAGTGATTTATCAAAGATGAATCATCAATTTAGATGGTAGCAAAAGATGACGTCATCAAAGATGATACAAAGATGAACCTTCAAAGTTGAGGCATCAATGCTGAGGCATTAATGCTGAGACATCATTGCTGAGGCATTAATGCTGATGCATCAATGCTGCGGCATTAATGCTGAGGCATCATTGTTGAGGCATTAATGCTTTTGCTGAGGCACAAACAATATCGAGTGTGTGAGTGTAAGTTGTAAGTTACCTGTGATGTGGTCTGATGTAAGTAGTATATGGTTAATGTAAGTGTCTACTGGAGAGTTGTAAGTGCTTATAAGTGTTTTAAAAATACTAAACTCATAGTAGAAAGCATTCTAGCAGATTGTATATACACCAATCGATTCCTCATAACTTATAACATAGGGGTAGACACCCATATTAGGGTTATTCTAGGCTCAGGGGAGGCTAGAAAAGGTTTGAAAAAAGTGGCACTCAGTTAGGCACTATGCTGGCACTCCACTTGGCACTATGGGCACTCACTATGGCACTCATTTGGCACTCACCTTGGCACTCATTAGCACTTCATTGGCACTCATTGGCACTCCCCTGGCACTCACCTGGCACTGAAATCTAATACTCATAGAACACTAATAGAACAATTCACTAGATACTTCCTTCAAAGTTGAGCCATTAAAGTTGAGGCATCAAAGTTGGGCATCAAAGTTGAGGCATCAAAATTTTACCGTAGAATACAAAAGGTCAAGGGCGAAATATCATGGTTCAAACAAGGTTAAGATATCAAAAAAGGGCTAAGTCCCTAAAGGAAAGACAAAAAATTACCGTGGTGAAAATTGACCCATGGTATCTGTCAAGGGTGTGTATGTGTGTGGCACGCGTACGTGTGTATAAGTTGAAATGTAAGTGTCTTGGGTTAATGTAAGTGTCATAGTGAATGGCTGTATAAGTGTAAGTGTGTGATGTTGTGTGGTCGTGTGTTCGTGGTTGTGTTAAGTGTGTGGTGTGTGTGTGTGGTGTGCGCACGCGTGCGTGCGTGTAGGTGTTCAAGTTAGGTTAGGTCCATACATGCGTAAAGTTAGGAACGAAATATTTGACGGGTGGGCCACGAGTGGGGAAAAAAAAATTACCGGGGGCCAAAAATGACCCATGGTATATGGCAAGGTCGAGGCCGTACATCAATCGTCAAAACAATGGTTAACATCAAAAAAGGCTTAAGTCCCTAAAGGAAAGGACAAAAATTACCGTGGGTCAGAATTTGGACCACAGTAATATGGAAGTATAAAGTCCGAAATTCATGGTCAACAAGGGTAAAGACATCAAAAACATTAGCTAAGCCCCGTAAAGGAAGATCAAAATTACCGTGGGTCAAAATTGAACCCATGGATACCAAAGGTTGGTCAAAAATTCCGTGGGCCCAGAAAATTGAACCCA
>JABUQX010062454.1:0-5000 GCA_015478945.1 Trachelipus rathkii | reverse complement strand
GATATAATTGACCAGAATTTCACTAAAAAAATTACAATAAGGTTTTACTTCTGATTCAATATCGGTCCTAATTTGTCGCGCTCGTGTGAAATGTCAAATTTATAATAAAAAAATGTAAGATGAATCTGAACGCAAACTGTCTTTGATTTCTCTCATTGCTTTTCAAATAGTTTTACTATCAACCTATCTCTATTCTCTTTACCCTTATACTAATCAATTTACCTACTAAGTTTAAATAAGTGTAATTAACTACAGCCTTAGATTATTTGCTCGAAATGCTATAAGAACTTTCCTCAAATTTTGAAAATTCTTTGAAAACCACAAATTCAGGTAAGGCTCATATAGATACACAATTGATTATATTTATATATTAATTTTTTTAGTCATTTACCACTAGCCTGAAGCACATATTAATTGATACCTGATACGCTGGACTGGGAATAAGTAATAAAAATAACACGAATTCCAATATTCAGATACCTAGAGTAGTTTTATGCCACTCCGTATTAGTTCTAAATTGACCACAAAACAATATGGGACTGAAGGACCCTTACGTGTTTATCAATCATTAAATGGAAACAAACTTATCTCATGTTGGTCAAAACAGGACTAATAATGGTGCATGGGGTCATAAAAGAAAACGATAACACGCACATATTGAAAAACTATTATTAAATAAATAGTTTAAGAAAATATTACTATTACTTGTTCCCACAAAGAACTGTCAGATCCGTATACTTCCAACCAATAAATAATATTAACGACTGAACTGTATTAGCAGAAGGATAAATGATAAAATATTTAACACCACCACTATATTACCAATGGAGAAATTTAAAAAAAAAGAGAAAAACAGTCCTATACTTCCGATGATATAATAAAAATATTATACCAAAGAAATGTAGAGGAAAAGATAAAATAAATTTCAACTCTATCTTTATCAATTATTACAACCTTAAATAAAATCTGATCCTCATACCTCCGGTCGTGTAATGAAATACATTATATATTCGAAGAGCATAGCAAAAGGAAAAAAAATATTCAAAATATTCAAAAAATATTAAAATTATTATTAAGATTTAAATTAATCCTTAAAGATCTATTGTTTATTTTACATGAAATATTAAATGAATAGTTATTCGACCAAAGTTATTTAAGCCAAAAGTAAACAACTTACAATACTGACTGTTTTAAGGGCAATCTTTAAACTGTATTTAAAATTAAATGAATTAAATAACACAAATATTATAATTTAACACTTACTGTACATCATCAGGAACATAAATACATCCACAGGTAAATTCCACTTCTTCATAAAAAATATTAACACCATATAAAAACCTTATTGGAAATAAATTAATTCAAAGATAATAAACCAACATACATAAAGCCCAACGGTTACTGCAAATTTTACTAAACTCAAAATATAAACGGCAGCTGTGTCTTAAGCAAAATGCACATGGAAAATATTGTTTGCCAGAACAATTGTTCAACACAAAACACCTCTGTAATAAATGGAAATAAATCCTCGAAAAATTTAAACAAGACAATTTTTAAGTATTAAGAATTATATCAAGGATAACTTTTATCCAATCCATATCAAATAAATTAGAGACGGTTGCGCGAAATGAAATTAAACAGAAATTTGAAGGGATGACAACCTTTACATTATGAGAGATGGCGGATTTTATACTTCAGAACACCTCCTAATTAGATTTGCAAGAAATAAAAAAAAAAAATAAAAAAAATAAAAATTTTACAAGGACGTTACAACTCAAAAGACATGTTTTTTGTGTATAAAGATCCTGAGACATCAATTGAATAATTAAAACATAGGTATAAGCTTTATTAAACTATTTTACACGGGATGGCACGAAAAAATCCAAATTAAAAAAAAAAAATTAGTTTTAATTTTTTACTTGATTTTTTTATAAATAAAAATCATGATTTTTTGATTATTTTCATTTTTTTTTATTTTTTCAGGGATGGCACGAAAAAATCAAATAAAAAAAATCAATTGATTTTGTTTACTTGCTATATTTAAAATAAATCATGATTTATTTTAAGGAAGGAAATTTGTGTTTTATTTTTGTTTTTTTCATTATTTTATTTTTTTTATATATATAATGAACATCCTATTAACAAAATTAAAATTAAACTATATAATTATGAAGTTTTTAATATATTTTTTTCAATTTTTCAACAACTAGCATTGGTAGCCCGTAAAGTCGTGTTGCATCTCATTTGTGCGCTGTTTCATTGTTTGAGAGGTGTAACTTTTTGGGCTCAAGTTTGTTTGAAGTCACAAAATTCTTATATCACAAAATCCCCTATTTTACCCTAACATATTTTAGAAAAATCTTTACTTTACCCTACCGAGTTTTTGTTGAGGTGTGGAGCTCAAAAAATATATAAAGAGGTTTTAATTTGTCCTTTTTTTATTTTCATTTTATTCTCTTCGTCATTGTCGTTTCTTTTGTCTCTTTGTTGTGTATCATTAAACTTATTTAATCATTAACATAATTTTATCGCTTATTATTTTTATATTTAGGATGTTATTTATTATGAAAGGTTTTCAAGACGTTTTGTGTGAATTTGTGGAAGATTTTGATCTAAAGTGTTTTTTATTAATATTAAATCATATTGAAGGCTAAATATATATATATATATATATATATAGTATATATGATATATTATATATATGTATATATATTTATATATATATATATATATATATATATATAGATATATATTATATATTATATATATATATATATATATATATATATATATATATATGAAGTTGCACTTTCAACGACAAAATCACGAAAGCCATATCTTGAAAACTACTATACCTACAGTTAAAATAATTACATTGTTGGAATCCTGGTAAAATTTTAGTTTGGAAAATGTGAACAAATAAGTAATACGGTATTTTTTTTATCTTTAAAAGTACTATAGCTATAGTTAAAATAAATACATTTTTGGAATCCTCGAAAGTTTGTAAGTTAGGAAAATGCAAAATTAATATTAAATTTTTTTTATTATTAGTTTTAATAATAGCAATTATTAAAAATAAAATTTTAAAGAAAAAAAATGGTATTACACGGCAAAGTAGGGGCTCGAGCGACGAGGAACAGAGGGGGGACGTTTTCCATAGCCCGTAGGGGAGGGGCGGAGAACCCCCGCGACACCCAAATACCAAAGGAGCGGGGGTTCCCGGAGACCCTCCGGAGGGGGGGAAAGTAGTCCTCTTACCGTAGTTCCCCGGAAGGCCGAGAGACCCCGACTCCTGCCATCTTTGCGGTTTACCCTTGGGTATTCCTTTAGTTAAAAAAGAAAAAAAAGAATTAAAACTGACGGAGTCGTAAAACGTAACAGGTCCTATATATTTTTGAATCATGTCCGTCACCACTTGAATTGATTGTGGCATCATATACCGAAATATGAAAAAAAAATATCAAAAACGAGTTGGTTACCGAAAATATATATATACCGTATATTATATATATATATATATATATATATATATATATATAAATATATATATATATATATTATATATTATATATATATTATATATAATATATATATATATATATCTATATATATATATATATATATATATATATAATATATATAAAGTTAAATAATTTCTACTTTTCTGACTTCACAGTTTTTTGACATTCTAAACATATTTTTTGACATAAAAGTGTTAACAATTTTTCCTCAATATGATTTTAATTTTACGCTCATTTTTTTAGTTTTCATTTTGGAACAGAAATTTGTGACTTCAAACTTTCCATTGTAAGATTTTGAAACCAGAGCTAGGGCCTAGGGTTAAAATTTGAATTAATGCGAGATGCAGACTAATTATATAAATTGTTTTTGTATAATGTCGTATAATGAATATGTTTAGCCAGTATTTGCAAGTATTGTCTACATTTAGCACCCTTATTAAAAAAGACAGATATGCTGAAAGGCGCAACGTTAAAGCAACAAGAGGAGATTTTTGCTTTGAGAATAAGAATAGCGTGAAGTTGTCTGATAGCCCATGCGCTCTTAAATTATTATTATCATTTATTATTTATTATGGTTTGACTGGAACATTCGAGGGGCCAACGCAGCTTCTTAATTATTAATTTATGGTTTACTGGGACATCTAAAAAGACCATGCGGCTTCCTAAGTATATTCTTATTTATTATGAGTTGACTGGGACATATCTAGAGGCGTCAATGCGGTTTCTAAATTATTTATTTCAATTATTAATTATATATTTATTGGTTGATGGGACAGTCTAGATAGGCTAATGCTGCTTCTTAAGGTATTTATGTCTTAATTTATTATTTATTATGTGTTGACTGGGGACCTTCTAGAGGGGCCAATGTGGCTTCTTAATAATATTAATTTTTATTGGTGACTGGGACAGTCTAAAATCGACCATACAGGCTTCTTGATATTACTTTCTTATTTATTATGGGTGGACGGGACATTCTAGAGAGTTAATGCAGGCTTCATTAGAATTTATTCAGAATATAATTAGGAACGCTGCATTGAACCTCTCTTTAGAATTGTCCCAGTTCAACCCATAATAATAAAAAACATAATAAAAAAAAACAATGGTTCTTTTTAGACTGCCCCAGTCAACCAATAAAAATCAAAAAAATTAAGAAGCAGCATTGGCCCTCTTAGAATATCCCAGTAAACCCAACACAATAAATAATAAATAAAAATAATACTTAAGAGGCCGCATGGGGCCTATCAAGACTGTCCCTGTCAACCAATAATAATTAATTAATTTAGAAAGATAAATTAATTAGGTCACAGTGGATCCCTCTAGATGGTCCCAGTCAACTCATTATGAAATCCATCCTGACGAGATACTAATACCTAGAAGCCGCATGGTCCTTTGCCTACTGATTGTCCCAGTCGACCAATTAAAACATTAATGAAATGCGAAGGCCGCCATCTTGGCGCCCTCTCCATCTCTTCCTCGGCT